>CM076571.1:948611875-948691121 GCA_034641835.2 Pinus albicaulis | reverse complement strand
TGATTGGAAAGAGGGTCGATTGTAAACAACAATATTATGTTAAAATGTTTCAATACCAACAACGACGGGCCGCCATGTCAAGTTTTATTTCAATGTTTTTAATAAAAAAGTATCAAAAGTTTAGTTAAGAGCTAATAGCAATAGCAATAAGGATTCGCCCCGGGCCAATGCAATCCTATACGATTGTGTTATATATTTTTAAAACGTAGTTGATCCAATGGTTCAAACGATTTTAATGATTATATGGATAAGTTTAATGATTGGTACATGTTGAACATATAAATAATATTATTTTTTCTGAAGTTATGAGTTTAATAACTGGTGCATGGTATATATAATACACTATCTACAAAATAGTATGGAAATGATATTATTTTTTATTAAAAGTAAAATGTGTACATTTCCTTGTTTTTGATTCATGGTTGGAATACTTTTATGTATTTAACACGAATTTTTAAAAGTAAAATGTGTGTATTTTCTTTTTGTTTTGGATTCATGGTTGAAATATTTTTAATAGGTCAATGCAATGACCATCGATATAAATAAAAAATATATAATAATAATAAATTTATGTTATTTATAATAAATTTAATAATAATAATTTAAAATATTAAATATGAAAATTTATAAATAATATTGTGTTTATATTTATCAATTTTTGTTTTATTTAAGAATTTTGTTATTCATAAATGTCTTTCAAATTAATCTTAAGGACATTTATCTAAATTTTTGTTCTTTTAAAGTTATATTAATGTTTATTATCTAATAAATCATAATAAAATCTAATATAATAAATTTAAATATAATTTTACATTATCATATTAAATAGAGTTTTATGTAATAAAAATTTTATATAAATTTTTATAAAAAAGTTATTTGATTATTAATATTTGTGATAAATAAATAAATATGAAGAATATTTTCATTTAATTTATATATATTTTTAAAGGTAAGTGGTAAATCCTTTCATTAATCAAAAGATATTACATTGTCTAGCCCATTAACTACAGATGGTTTCAACGAGTTGATCATCTATTTATGGAATAACCAGTCCAAATTTAGAGCAAAATCAAAATCAAAAGGTGCAGTGTCACAAAGGAAATGGCATCATCATCAAACCAAGAGTCTAGATCATAACATGAGTCTAAATCATATAACATCAAGAGTTAATAGGTGTTGGGTCTCTTGCACTAGAACTTGGAGGGGCTAAAGAAGCTAGGCACAAAATGTACTCAATCCTAACAAGTCGGATGTCCATTGCTCCATATAAAATCTCATGTTCAACTGCTCCTTCTTTACATCTGCTAGGTTGGAAAATATATTGTACTGATCAACTTGTTGCTCCATCAGAACTCACACCATTAGTGACTTCATTTTCCAATACAGCAATAGGGTTTGGATATGTTGTTTTCTTCTACCCCTAGTGTGTTTAGGGTTAGAGACCAATTGACCAAATTTTTCCACTAGCTCAGAATCTGATAAGAAATGTTTGTCTCTAGTTGTTATCTCCTTCAAGTGGTGTAGCTTATTATGAACATCAGCAACGATTATTTCATAGAAAGTGTTTGTGACCTCTCTAGTCTGTGTCTCTTGTTGAGTTGAATGGTCTAGGAGGTAATGAGGAAGAAGAGTTTTGATTTGGCTTTATTGATGGAGGTGCCAAAGGCCTGGGAAAAATCAACAAGAATATTGTGGAAGGAAAGGGCTTCTTTGACCGAGGGAGAGCCCATAAGAAGAGTGTCATCCACATATTATTGGTGGGTTGAAGGGGGGTTAGATGGGTAGAGATTTAAACCAGGTATGCTTCCATAATAAGGTGTTTTCCTATAATGGATTTAATAAATTACAAGTAGAGCTTGTGCTAGTTGGAAGATCCATTTACAATTACAAGCATACATAACTTAACTAGTTGATTGAGAGGCAACGAGTAAACTTCTTGATCAGCTTGATATGTCAAACAAGTATGGATTTATTATGAAGTGATAATCTGCCATGGTTTAGGTTGTTGTTTGTATGGATGCAATACAAACATGCTAGGGAGTGTGATGGCCAAGTGTCAGGGAAACACAAGGCCGGAGCACTAGTTTCAAATGCATGGAAATGGAGTATCAGCCAGTTCCAGGTGTGCTAAGAAGGGAGTGACATGGTATTCTAGGAAATGCCAAGGCATGTTAGAGTGCTAGGGAAGCATACAAAGATGTTCCAAGTGCCAAGGTGTGCCAATGTGTGCTAAGGAGTGTTAGGGAGTGCCAGGAAAACATAACAGAGCACTAGGTCAAAATCCATAAATGAATGAATAAGAGTGTGTGACAGGGAGCATTAGCGAGTTCTAGGTGTCTTGAGGAGGTGTAAACACGTCAATCACAAGAGAGGGATTTTGGAAGTTTTGATCTTAGGCATTCATCATTTTTTAATATTCCTAAACCCGAGGTCATCTTTCCCTCGAGCCTTTCTTTGAGAGTCCTTCTTTTGCTTCTAAAGTAGGGAACCAGAAGGATTTTTTGTGAAGGGTTAGGAACATAAAGCATGTAAGCGGTAAAATCCTTGTATGGCCTCAAGAAAGCACCACGAGCCTGGTATAATAAGGGGTTAGGGGAATAGGGGCTTAGGGGTTAGAGGTTTAGGGTTTAGGGGAATAATGTGTTAGTGGTTAAGGGGTTAGGGATTGGGGGCTTAAGGGTTAGCGGATTTAGGCGCATTTAGGGGTTAGGGGCATAATGAGTTAGTATTTAAGGGATTAGGGATTCGGGTTCGGGTTAGTATTTAAGGGATGAGTTTCCTTGTTGCCCTATACTTTTGTAGAATTTCTAACTTCATATTTGGGATAGGAAATTTTAGTAATTTTAGGCATAAGTTAAGATGTTTTTATTTCTATTTTTAAGGCCTCCTAGTCATTAGGAAAGTTGAGTCTTATGATTAGGATTACTTGTGGCATGCTATGTATTTTTCAAACTCCAATACACCAAGGCAAATATGTGGAGGACATTTGGGGGAAATGTGATTGTCCATCAAATGTAGATCGGATTTGGGGAACTTGTAGCTCTTTTCCTTGGACCCTACTAATTCTTAGAAGTTAAGGATTTTATGGGTTAGGGGTGAGGGGTTAATGGGTTAATGGTTAAGCGTTAACAATTTAGGGATTAAGGGGTTAGGGATTTAGGTGTTAGTGGTTTAGGGGTTTAAGGGTTTAGAGGTTTAGGGTTTTGGGGGTTAAATGGGTTAGGTTTTTAGGGGTTTAGGGGATTAAATGAGTTAGGGGTTGGGAATTAGGGCTTAAGGGGTTAAGGGTTAGATGTTTAGGGTTTATGAGGTTAAATGGGTTTAGGGGTTTAGAGGTTTAGGGGGTTAGGGGATTTAGGAGTTAAGGATTTTAGGGGTTAGGGGTTAAGGGGTTAAAGGTTAAGGGGTTAGATGTTTAGGTTGTTAAATGGGTTAGGGGTTTAAAGGTTTAGGGGGTTAGGGGATTTAGCAGTTAAGGATTTTAGCGGTTAGGGGTTAGGTTTTGGGGGTTAAATGGGTTAGGTTTTTAGGGGTTTAAGGGGTTAAATGGGTTAGGGTCGGGAATTAGGGTTTAAGGGGTTAAGGGTCAAAGGTTTAGAGGTTTAGGGTTTAGGGGGTTAAATGGGTTTGGGGTTTAGGGTTTAGGGGGTTAAATGGGTGAGGGTTATAGCCATTTATTAGGTGAACAAGGCATAATATAGTTGTAGTAACCATAACTTGGTCAATTTTTTATAGTCAAGGCAAGAATTGGTTGGGTTCCCAAGTTCCAAAAAAGTAAGGGTAATTGTGAGGGAATGAGAACTAAGGAGTGTCAGTGTGTGCCAAGGAATGAAAAGGCATGCTAACACATGCTAGAAAGTGTCAATGGATGTTGAGGAGTGTTAGGGAGTGCCAGGACATTGCAAGGGAGAACTAGGTCAAAATGCATGGAAATGAATGAATAAGAGTGTGTGCCAAGTAGTGTCAATGAAATCCAAGTGTCTCAAGTATAAATTGTTTTAGGGGAAGGCCGGAATAAGAATTTTAGGAGGTAAGCCTATGGTTACATAAAGGGTTGCACAAATTATTTTCAGACAAATGGAAACTTTGGGTTGGGCACAACATTTATTTTCCAATGACTTGGTTGGGTTCCCAAGTCACAAAAAAGGTAAGGTTATCTATGACAGGATGAAAGCTAAGGAATAACAAGGTGTGTCAGGGATTTCCTAGAAGTACTAACACATGTTAGGCAGTTCCAAGGCATGATAGGCATGCCAAGATGTGGCAGGTGCTAGGGTGTGGCATGAATACATGCTAGGGAGTGTGAGGGCCAAGTGTCAAGGAAACACAAGGGAGCACTAGTTTAAAATTCATGGAAAATCAATCATTAAACTAGTACAAAAAAATGATTTTATATATTCACATACAGGACAGTCACAAGATATCAGCAAAATCACATACTTATCGAAATCCTCAACCAGGAATATGCTACATTGCTTCTTAATGTGCTTTCAACTAGGTAGGCATCAATGAAAATCATTACAATGGGTTAAGGGGATCTAAGAGAGAATTATGTAAGGAGTTCCTTCTAGGTAAAGTCCATTGGTATTACTATCATTAAAGGGGGTGGCCTACAAGGATACATTGGTAGCTACTGATGCAAGAGCATAATTTCAACAATTTATTTCAAAATTTGTACTTGTCCTCCATGAGGTCTTAAAGATTTATAGAAGAGGAAGTTGGTTTCCTTGTTGCCCTATAATTTTGTAGAATTTCTAACTTCATATTTGGGATAGGAAATTTTAGTAATTTTAGGCATAAGTTAAGATGTTTTTATTTCTATTTTTAAGGCCTCCTAGTCATTAGGAAAGTTGAGTCTTATGATTAGGATTACTTGTGGCATCTTATGTATTTTTCAAACTCCAATACACCAAGGCAAATATGTGGAGGACATTTGGGGGAAATGTGATTTTCCATCAAATGTAGATCGGATTTGGGGAACTTGTAGCTCTTTTCCTTGGACCCTACTAGTTCTTAGAAGTTAAGGATTTTAGGGGTTAGGGGTGAGGGGTTAATGGGTTAATGGTTAAGCGTTAACAATTTAGGGGTTAAGGGGTTAAGGGGTTAGGGATTTAGGTGTTAGTGGTTTAGGGGTTTAAGGGTGTAGAGGTTTAGGGTTTTGGGGGTTAAATGGGTTAGGGTTTTATGGGTTTAGGGGGTTAGATGGGTTAGGGGTTGGGAATTAGGGCTTAAGGGGTTAAGGGTTAGATGTTTAGGGTTTACAAGGTTAAATGGGTTTAGGGGGTTAGGGGATTTAGCAGTTAAGGATTTTAGGGGTTAGGGGTTAAGGGGTTAGATGTTTAGGTTGTTAAATGGGTTAGGGGTTTAAAGGTTTAGGGGGTTAGGGGATTTAGTAGTTAAGGATTTTAGCGGTTAGGGGTTAAAGGGGTTAGGGGTTAGGTTTTGTGGGTTAGGGTTTGGGGGTTAAATGGGTTAGGTTTTTAGGGGTTTAATGGGTTAAATGGGTTAGGATCGGGAATTAGGGTTTAAGGGGTTAGGGGTTAAAGGTTTAGAGGTTTAGGGTTTAAGGGGTTAAATGGGTTAGGGGTTTAGGGTTTAGGGGGTTAAATGGGTGAGGGGTTATAGCCATTTATTAGGTAAACAAGGCATAATATAGTTGTAGTAACAATAATTTGGTCAAGTTGTTATAGTCAAGGCAAGACTTGGTTGGGATCCCAAGTTCCAAAAAAGTAAGGGTAATTGTGAGGGCATGAGAACTAAGGAGTGTCAGTGTGTGCCAAGGAATGAAAAGGCATGCTAACACATGCTAGAAAGTGTCGATGGATGTTGAGGAGTGTTAGGGAGTGCCAGGACATTGCAAGGGAGAACTAGGTCAAAATGCATGGAAATGAACGAATAAGAGTGTGTGCCAAGTAGTGTCAATGAAATCCAAGTGTCTCAAGTATAAAGTGTGTTAGGGGAAGGCCAAAATAAGACTTGTAGGAGGTAAGCCTATGGTTACATAAAGGGTTGCACAAAGTAGTTTCAGACAAAGGGAAACTTTGGGTTGGGCACAACATTTATTTTTCAATGACTTGGTTGGGTTCCCCAGTCGCAAAAAAAAGTAAGGTTATCTATGACGGCATGAAAGCTAAGGAATACCAAAGTGTGTCAGGGAATTCCTAAAAGTACTAACACATGTTAGGCAGTTCCAAGGCATGATAGGCATGCCAAGATGTGGTAGGTGCTAGGGTGTGGCATGAATACATGCTAGGGAGTGTGAGGGCCAAGTGTCAAGGAAACACAAGGGAGCACTAGTTTAAAATTCATGGAAAATCAATCATTAAAATGGTACAAAAAAATGATTTTATATATTCACATACAGGACAGTCACAAGATATCAGCAAAATCACATACTTATCGAAATCCTCAACCAGGAATATGCTACATTGCTTCTTAATGCGCTTTCAACTAGGTAGGCATCAATGACAATCATTACAATGGGTTAAGGGGATCTAAGAGAGAATTATGTAAGGAGTTCCTTCTAGGTAAAGTCCATTGGTATTACTATCATTAAAGGGGGTGGCCTACAAGGATACATTGGTAGATACTGATGCAAGAGCATAATTTCAACAATTTATTTCAAAATTTGTACTTGTCCTCCATGAGGTCTTAGAGATTTATAGAAGAGGAAGTTGGTTTCCTTGTTGCCCTATAATTTTGTAGAATTTCTAACTTCATATTTGGGATAGGAAATTTTAGTAATTTTAGGCATAAATTAAGATGTTTTTATTTCTATTTTTAAGGCCTCCTAGTCATTAGGAAAGTTGAGTCTTATGATTAGGATTACTTGTGGCATCCTATGTATTTTTCAAACTCCAATACACCAAGGCAAATATGTGGAGGACATTTGGGGGAAATGCGATTGTCCATCAAATGTAGATCGGATTTGGGGAACTTTTAGCTCTTTTCCTTGGACCCTACTAGTTCTTAGAGGCTGTATTTGGAGCAGTTAGCAGATAAAAACATAATATGCCCAAGAATATTAGCGTTGGAGCACCTATGGTTTGGGATAAAGTGTAAGGGGTTCTAGGAGTTAATGGGTTTAAGGGTTTAGGAGCAAGGGGTTAATGGTAAAGGGTAAAGGGTTAGGGCTTATGGGATTTGAAGGTTATGGGGTTTAAGGGTTAGAGGTTAATGGATTAGTGGTTAAGGGATTTAGGGGTTAATATTAACCATCAAGGGCTTACATGTCAGGGGATTTAGGGGTCAAGTGCCTAAGGGTTATGTTATTTAGGTGTTAGAAGGTTAAGGGGTTAGGGGTTAATGAGTTTAGGGGTTAGGGGTTATAGGTTAAGGGTCAAGCTTTAAGAGGATATGGGATTAGGGTTTATGGGGTTCAAGGATTCTAAGATAGTGGTTAGGGGTTAAGGGGTTAATGGCTTTGGGTTTAAGGGATCAAGGGGTTAATTTGTTATGAGTTATGGGTATATGGATTAAGGGATTATGGCTTCGAGGTTAAAGGGATAGGGACTTTAGTGGTTATGGGTTAAGTGTGTATGGGTTGTGATAATGTGGCCCCTAATCCCCTTGTCACAACTATTAGGGGTTCCCCTATCAATTTCTCTCATTACCTTACCTATAGGTTCCCTAGCCCCTATGCCATAAGGCCCTAAGGCTCCTTCTCATTCTCTAATGTTAGGATTGTAGATCTCAGTAAACCATGCTCGAACCTCTCACTTCTACCCATCCATGCTACCCTTATGTCCCCTCGCCCCGCTCAATACACCAAAAGAACCCCCTCCCCCAAAATTCATGAGAATTGAACATTTAGAGGCAATCATTTAACAACAACTTCACAACCACTCCATTTATAATGGTGTCTTGGAGCTATTAGATGTCATTTCATTGAGCTACAGTGATAGGTGAGAGCTATGCATAGCTCACTAAAGGTGTATCAAGAGACTATTAGTCTATTGGCTATAGAATTTGACTCTTTTTTGTAACTTAGCGAAATGGAAAAGATGTGGAGACAAACTCCATTCTTCTTCTTTCATCGGGCCATGTAAAATAAATGAAGCAAATAGTCTTAGCCCCTTGGAGAAGGAAAGTTGAGAACAATAATTAGCATGAACAAACAAAGAATCCAATGAGTTAAGTTTAGAGGGGTATCCCTTTGTAAAAAAGCATCCATAAGCTTGTTAGAGTTAGTATGAATCTTTACTAGAGGTTGAGTAGCCTTCACACCGCCAACCACATCCAATAGAAAGGTACCAACCCCTACAATAAAAATGATGTCTCCAAATAAGGTGTAGTTAATACCAATAACATCGCCTTATGAATCTATTACAATATGATTTGGAAAGTACGTTTCCATACATGTGTGAAAGAAAAAATCCATTTGGTTAGCAAAAGGAAGTCTTTTTTAAGACCTCCAGAAACCCCCTTGAAGGAGACAAGAAGGGTTTGAAACCATATAATACAAGAAGGGGTTAGAGGTTTAGGGGGTTAAATGGGTTAGGGGTTAAGAGGTTTAGGGGATTAGGGGATTTAGCAGTTAAGTATTTTAGGGGTTAGGGTTTGGGGGTTAAATGGGTTAGGGTTTTAGGGGTTTAGGGGGTTGAATGGGTTAGGGGTCGGGAATTAGGGTTTAAGGGGTTAGGGGTTAAGGGTTTAGGGGGTTAAATGGGTTAGGGGTTTAGTGTTTAGGGGGTTAAATGGGTGAGGGGTTATAGTAATTTCTTAGGTGAACAAGGCACAATCTAGTTGTAGTAACCGTAACTTGGTCAAGTTGTTATATTCAAGGAAAGACTTGGGTGGGTTCCCAAGTTCAAAAAAAGTAAGGGTAATTGTGAGGGCATGATAACTAAGGAGTGTCAATGCGTGCCAAGGAATGAAAAGGCATGCTAACACATGCCAGAAAGTGTCAATGGATGTTGAGGACTGTTAGGGAGTGCTAGGACATTGCAAGGGAGAATTAGGTCAAAATGCATGGAAATGAACGAATAAGAGTGTGTGCCAAGTAGTGTTAACGAATTCCAAGTGTCTCAAGGATAAAGTGTGTTAGGAGAAGGTCAGAATAAGACTTGTAGGAGTTAAGCCTATGGTTACATAAATGGTTGGAAAAAGTAGTTTTAGACAAAGGGAAACTTTTGGCTGGGCACAACATCGATTTTCCAATGACTTGGTTGGGTTCCCAAGTCACAAAAAAAGCAAGGTTATCTATGATGACATGAAAGCTAACGAATACCAAGGTGTGTCAGGGAATTCCTAGAAGTACTAACACATGTTAGGCAGTTCCAAGGCATGATAGGCATGCCAAGATGTGGCAGGTGCCAGGGTGTGGCATGAACACATGCTAGGGAGTGTGAGGGCCAAGTGTCAGCGAAACGCAAAGGAGCACTAGTTTAAAATGCATGGAAATGAAGTATAAGCCAGTTCCAGGTGTGTTAAGAAGGGAGTGACACGGTATTCTAGGAAGTGCCAAGGCATGTTAGAGTGCTAGGCATGTTAGGTGTGCCAATGCGTGCTAAGGAGTGTTAGGGAGTGCCAGGAAAACATGACAAAGGCGCACTAGGTCAAAATTCATAAATGAATGAATAAGAGTGTGTGACAGGGAGTGTTAGCGAGTTCTAGGTATCTCGAGGAGGGAGTGACATGGTATGATAGGCAATAATAAGTCATGTTATAGTGTCAGGGCGACAATATACATCCAAGATTTTAGATATTCACATATGAGATAGTCACAAGATGTCAACAAAATCACATACTTATCGAAATCCTCAACCAGCAATATGCTACATTGCTTCTTAATGTGCTTGCAACTAGGTAGACATCAAAGACAATCATTGCAATGGGTTAAGGGGATCTAAGAGAGAATTATGTAAGGAGTTCCTTCTAGTTGGTAAAGGACATTGGTATTACATCTATTGTTGAAGGGGGTGGCCTACAAGGATACATTGGTAGCTGTTGATGCAAGAGCATAATTTCAACAATTTATTTCAAAATTTGTATTTGTCCTCCATAAGGTCTTAGAGATTTTTGGAAGAGGAAGTTGGTTTCCTTGTTGCCCTATAATTTTGTAGAATTTATAATTTCATGTTTGGGATAGGAAATTTTAGTAATTTTAGGCATAAATTAAGATGTTTTCTTATTTTTAAGGTCTCCTAGTCATTAGGAAAGTTGAGTCTTATGATTAGGATTACTTGTGGCATCCTATGTATTTCTCAAACTCCAATACACCAAGGAAAATATGTGGAGGACATTTGGGGGAAATGTGGTTGTCCATGAAATGTAGATCGAATTTGGGGAACTTGTAGATTTTTTTCTTGGACCCTACTAGTTCTTAGAGGTTGTATTTGGAGCAGTTAGCAGGAAAAAACATAATATGCCCAAGAATATTAGTGTTGGAACAGTTATGGTTAAAACACGAGATTCAAAGTTCAAATCCCCTTGAGTTTCCAACCTAAAAATAATATTTTTTTATCTATTTATTTATTAAATTTTTAGAATGTGGTTTAATGAAATAATAAAAATATAATATAAAAGAAATAAATATGACATGATTAAATTTCATGTGGTTTGAATATAGATTTTCAAAAATAAAAAATATAATTTTATCCACTATCCACTCATGATATTTCAATGCAAACTTCCCAATGCTAATGATTTTGTCTTAATTGCTAACTATCTTAAATGGGTTTTGTCTTAATTGTCATTGTCTTAAGTCGCCATTGTCTTAAATATATAGTTATGTCTTAAATATTTTTGTCTCAAAGTGCTTTTGTCTTAAATCTAAATTTTTGTCTTAAAATATTTTTGTCTCAAATTGCTTTTGTCTTAAAATATATTTGTCTCAAACTGCTTTTGTCTTAAATATAAAGTTTTGTCTTAAAATATTTTTGTCTCAAATTCGTTTTGTCTTAAATATAAAATTTTGTCTTAAAGTACTTTTGTCTTAAATTTTTTGTCTCAAATTGTTTTTGTCTTAAATATTTTTGTCTCAAATTGTTTTTGTCTTAAATAGAAAATTTTGTCTCAAATTATTTTTGTCTCACACTATTTTTGTCTTAAATTTTATATTTAAGACAATTCAATTGATATTAAATTTTAAGATAAAATAGCTAAAATAAAAAGTGACTTAAAAAGACAACAGTGTATATGGTAAAAAAAAAGACAACAGTGTATATGTACGAGCATATTTTACGGCTTTGTAAGTTATTTTTGGTTAGGATATGGTAAAAAAAAAAATTTTAAATCAGAATCAGTGTTTGAATTTTTGTTTAATGTAGAAATGGTTTCCGTCTCATCAAAAATTTTAGGACATTCAAATTTGATAAATGTAATCTAAATTTCTATCAAATTTTATCTTAATTCATTACTACATGTAGGGTGTTTTAAGACATTTTTTTAAGACAAAAGAAATCTTTTGTCTTAAAAAGTCACTTTTTATTTGAGTTATTTTATATTAAAATTTAATATCAATTGGATTGTCTTAAAGATAAAATTTAAGACAAAAATAGTGTAAGACAAAAATAGTTTGAGACAAAATTTTATATTTAAGACAAAAAATATTTGAGAAAAAAATATTTAAGACAAAAACAGTTTGAGACAAAAAAAAATAAGACAAAAAAATTTAGGACAAAAGTATCTTGAGACAAAACTTTATATTTAAGACAAAAACAGTTTGAGACAAAAACATTTTAAGACAAAACTTTATATTTAAGACAAAAGCACTTTGAGACAAAAAAAATAAATTAAGACAACAGCAATTTGAAACAAAAATATTTTAAGACAAATTTTTTTATTTAAGACAAAAGAACTTTGAGACAAAAATATTTAGGACAAAACTTTATATTTAAGACAATGACAATTAAGACGAAACTCATTTAAGATAGTTAGTAATTAAGATAAAATCATTAGCATTTGGAAGTTCGCATTGAAATATCCATGAGTGGATAGTGGTTAATTATATTTTTTAGTTTTAAAAATAGATATTCAAACCACATGAAATTTGATCATGTCATGATATTTATTTCTTTTATATTATATTTTTCTTTTTTCATTAAAACCACATTCTAAAAATATAATAAATAAATAGATAACAAATATTATTTTTTGGTTGGCCACTTAAGGGGATTTGAACTTTGAATCTCATGTTATAACATAATATAACTTCATAACAACGTGATTGTAAATTGAGTTACATTCCATGAACTAAAATTGTTTATTTTTTTAAATATGTGCAAAAATTTAAACTAGCAATTGCACCAGATGTTGCAAAGGAAACACTGTAAGGCATGAAATAGAGAAGAATCTTGACATATAAGAAATCATTGAATGATTTTTTTTTTTAATTTTTAAATAAGACCAAATTCTATTAATAAAACATAGAGTACATGGAGGCTTGGGCCTTTGCAGTTCTAGCTCGTATTATAGGCAAAATTCTTCAAAATACCAAAAAGATGACTACCCTTAGAAGGGAAACCAGCCCAGTGATTAGTTATATTGTTGCCCGCACGGGGGAAACCATCATTGCTAACAGAAAATGATTCAGAGTTAGAAATTCCCATAGAATCGTCAAAAAACATAGAAACATCCAGAGATATGAAAATAGACCCAAGATTTTGTGACAAGAAAACCAAAAATTGAAGAAAACCTGAGATATTATGTGTCATTTGGTGGAGACGAAGGCTCTTCTACTATTATACACCTGTACTCGTCCATGTCGTCAACAAGCTTGTCGTCACAGGTAGCTTCTTCAATTTTCATGGAGGCTCTGGAGAACCGAGCTTTGCCACTGTCGCGTTTGCCACACGACCATTCCTCGCTACTGCTGTCTTGAGCCTTGCTTCTATGGCTGGAGGTAGTGCCACCTTTCCCTGGTAAATTTGGCGCACCATAGCTGGAGTTCTTCTGAATTTTCCTAGGTTTGGTGCCACCGGAGATGGAGGGTTCCTCATGGAAAAAAACAAAAATGGTGGCTGTAATACGAGGCTTGTCCAAAGAGCAGGAATACTGAAACTTAGCAGTGTGGGTTGACGGCGTGGAGACAGCTGCTTCCAGATGAGGCAGCGTCGGAGTTTTGGTAGGGTTGGGAAAATTCAGAGGGCGGAGCGGGGAGCGAGAGCGACCAATAGATAGAGCACAACCTATTCCACTGCGTGTGGTAGGATAGTGGCCATAGGAATGATCAAGTGAAGGAGAAGAAGACTCAGTGCATGGCGAGGGTGACAAACGAGCTACTCTACCTCTGCTGCTGCCTCGGTGGTAGCGGATGCGATGCCACAAGCGAGGCATGCTAGCTCTGAGGGAAGAATGTTGATTATGCAGCGAAGGCACAGGAGAGTTATGAACCAGAGAGGCCGAGGACTCAGCGTTCCAGGCTCTGCCTTCCTCGGAATCGAATTGCAGGTGACAAGATAGGGTCTAAGAGAAGTGAACTCCAAGAACCAACTCAATGCAGTAGAGCATTCTGCAACGCCTCCCTGTAGGCATTCGAGAGCTCGGCTCCGGTACTCCAGGGGGACAACAGTAGCTCAATGGTGAAGAGGAATGGGAGAGATGACCAGGCAGTGCCATTTTGAAATGGCTGGGGTGGCATCAGCAACAACGCATATTGAATGCGCAATAAAGAGTGCAGCTAAGGCCCTTTAATGCCCGTTGCTGGCGCTTGTGGGTGGCCATATGGCAATGCCACTTGCCATCCCACTGACCCTCCATATCACCGCCCTCCATTATCACCCGCATCTGGGAATTGAATGATTAAAATTAGTAAACAAAACACCATTCAAAAAAATATTCAATGAAGAAGGCTCATTAGGTACAAGGGATGGAAATTTGGTTTTCAAATAGTAAATTGGCATTTGACATTCACCTATGAAACATCAGATTATTCGAAAAATTTTATGGTCACAGTAACACAAATAGATTTTTGGGGGTATAGAAATGATGCAGTTGAGTGAGTTGTTGAGGAATTATTTCCTGATGAAGGAGAAGACAGTGGTCCTTGAGGGAAAAAAGTTGTTAGCTTCATGAATAGGGGTTGTTGTTAGCTTAAATTTTGCGAGTTTCCTTTTTTTTGGGTGTGCCACAACCTTGATCTTGTTGATAATTCATCAGCTGGCTACTAATTGAATGCCTCCTCAGAGAGCTTATCTGCTAGTTGATTGAGCTGATGATAAATGTGGGTGAAGGATGACCATTCTAGCTCTTGAATGTGAGGCCAAATTTGAGACATTAGGGATTGAAGCCCCAAATTTTGCTTATAAAAATTGCATTAGCCTGATCAACAACTATTTGAGATTCTCGTCTCTTGGAAACTCTTCAAATTACCATAAGCACTTTCCAAATAAATAAAAACAAAAAATGTTTATAACTCGACCTTTAAATTGGAACCAGGAGTTGGAGTATATCTGATATGAATTAATTGAAATGAATTTATATACAAAAGACAGTGAAGAGCAAGAATAATCAACAATATATAAGGAGAAACATACTTTTAAAATGAGATCACCTGGAGATTATTTTATATTTGAGTGGGATTTCCTTCAAAATTCCTGCAAGGTATGTTTCTAGTTAGATGTACGAAAAAACACAAGACATTATAGCTACGTAACTTGGTCTTGCAGGAAAAATGAATTACTTCACCCAGAAAACTTTATTATGAATACCATTTTCGTGTGATCTCAAGATGTGGGTAAAAGTGCATTATATAAGAAAATAAAAATGTTCATGAAATTCCCATGAAAGTGAGTGCATTGATCGATTTTAAGTTTGTTGTTCCATGTTGGTCTCTCTATTGTAGAGTTGTGGGATAGCTGTATCATCTGACTAAATTATATTCAATAAATCATCTTGGACTTACCCTGATATTTGAGGAGTAGTGCATTTTTATGTGCAACTGTATGGTCTGCGATCTCCTAATTGTGAACTATGTATAACATATCTAATTGGATGTTAGCCAAAGTTTTCCATAGGTACAACATACCCAATTTTCACCCTCTGAGGGTTGTCTTTCCCATGATCATAGACAACTTCTGAGGACAACTATAATCAAGCCACTTGCAATGCTTCTTCTAGACTTTAAAGGAAACACCTCCTTGAAGAAAAAATAAATAAATAAAACAAGAAAAAATGTTTTAACAATTTAGTTAGAAAACAACTAACAACCCTCTTGAGGTGGAAAATTCCATCCCAATTGAAAGAAGCGAGAAAACTCAAGGTATTACAAAGATAAATCAGGACAATTGTGCAACTTTTTCAACGATGCAACAAGAAACTTTTCTGTACATAATAAGAAAATATTTTCAAATGAGAAGAAACCACAGTGGGCATGCACAAGAAGAAGAACCAAAGAAATCAAATTCATTAAAGGAAGCACAACCACCACTCCAAAATCGCTTCTCTAAAACACATACAACCACAATAAATCCCACTGAAGCTTACAAATTTATCAAGCCCTAATTAACTTACTAACAAATTCAACAAGCCAACATGCTACATTTTGTTGAGTCACCCCCAAATCAATTAGTAATTATTGCATGAATGTACATTTGTTTGTAATTTTATTTAAAAGGTTGAAATTCTCTCAAGAGTGTATAGAATATATCCAAGAGTTAAAAAAATGGAAACTTTGCCTACCTCCACAAGGTATCATCACACCCGGATAGGTGACAACATACAAGTCTAAATCTTCTACCTCTAAGTCTCAATGGCACTTCAACATGTCAATAACATACTTGCAACAATGCTTAATGATTTTTGTCTATTGGCTAAAGAGATGTACATCCATCCATCCAAAAATAAACATCTCAATCAATCCAACACCATAAATTGTGCTAAATAGTTCATCATGTTATTTCAAATATTACAATATTTTCTTATATATTTAGCTCACATATTCCTTGAATATTTGAAAGCCAAACTACCTTAGCACAATATACCAGAAAGATTTGTACTCTAAAAGACAAAAAAAGACAACAAACTAAAATAGGAACTTTAACTCTAATCCAGACACTTCATTCTTAGCAACATGATATCTAATGAAGATGATACATGGAAAAAAAGGCTTCATATATTGTCTATCACATGTCAAACCGAGTGAACAAACACATGCATAGAACACATCAGAAATAGGGTTCATAGATCGACTTGTATTATATGGTTTCAAACCCTTCTTGTCCCCTTCAAGGGGGTTTCTTGAGGTCTTCAAAAAGACTTCCTTTTGCTAACCAAATGGATTGTTTCTTTCACACATGTATGGAAACATACTTTCCAAATCATATTGTAATAGATTCATAAGGTGATATTATTGGTATTAACTACACCTTATTTGGAGACATCATTTTTATTGTAGGGGTTAGTACCTTTCAATTGGATGTGGTTGGTGATGTGAAGACTATTCAACCTCTAGTAAAGATTCATACTAACTTTAACAAGCTTATGGATGCTTTTTTACAAAGGGAGATGCCTCTAAACTTAACCCATTGGATTCTTTGTTTTTTCACGCTAATTATTGTTCTCAACTTTCCTTCTTCAAGGGGTTGAGACTATTTTCTTCATTTATTTTACATGGCACAGTGAAAGAAGAATAATGGAGATTGTCTCCACATATTTTCCATTTCGCTAAGTTACAAATAAAAAGAGTCAAATTCTATAGCCAATAGACTAATAGCCTCTTGACACACCTTTAGTGAACTATGCATAGCTCTCACCTATCATTGTAGCTCAATGAAATGACATCTAATAGCTCCAAGGCACCATTATAAATGGAATAGTTGTGAAGTTGTTATATTATCGCCTCCAAATGTTCAATTATCATGAATTTTGGGGGAGGGGGATCTTTTGGTGTATTGAACGGGGCAAGGGGACATAAGGGTAGCATGGATGGGTAGAAGTGAGAGGTTAGAGAATGGTTTACTGAGATCTATAATCCTAACATTAGAGAATGAGAAGGAGCCTTAGGGCCTTATGGCATAGGGGCCAGGGGACCTATAGGTAAGGCAATGAGAGAAATTGATAGGGGAAACCGCAATAGTTTTGACAAGGGGATTAGGGGCCACATTATCACAACCCATACGCACTTAACCCATAACCACTAAAATACCTATCCCTTTAGCCCCAAAGCCACAATCCCTTAACCCGTACACCCATAACTCATAACAAATTAACCCCTTGATCCCTTAAACCCAAAGCCACTAACCCCTTAACCCCTAACCCCTAACTTAGAATCCTTGAACCCCATAAACCCTAATCCCATGTCCTCTTAAACCTTGACCCTTAACCCATAACCCCTAACCCCTAAAATCATTAACCCCTAACCCCTTAACTCACTAACACCTAAATACCATAACCCTTAGGAACTTAACCCCTAAATCCCCTGATATGTAAGCCCTTTATGGTTAATCTTTAACCCCTGAATCCCTTAACCACTAAGCCATTAACCTCTAACCCTTAAACCCCTTAACCTCTAAATCCCATAAGCCTTAACCCTTTACCCTTTACCCTTAACCCCTTGCTCATAAACCCTTAAACCCCTTAACTCCTAGAACCCCTTATCCTTTCTCCCAAACCACAGGTGCTCCAACACTAATATTCTTGGGCATATTATGCTTTTTCCTGCTAACCGCTCCAAATACAACCTTTAAGAACTAGTAAGGTCCAAGGAAAAGAGCTACAAGTTCCCCAAATATGATCTACATTTTATGGACAATCACACTTCCCCAAAATGTCCTCCACATATTTTCCTTGGTGTATTGGAGTTTGAAAAATACATAGAATTCCACAAGTAATCCTAATCATAAGGCTCAACTTTCCTAATGACTAGGAGGCCTTAAAAATCAAACAACATCTTAACTTATGCATAAAATTACTAAAATTTCATATCC
Organism: Pinus albicaulis; assembly: GCA_034641835.2. Classification (NCBI taxonomy): domain Eukaryota; kingdom Viridiplantae; phylum Streptophyta; class Pinopsida; order Pinales; family Pinaceae; genus Pinus; species Pinus albicaulis. The sequence goes on along the minus strand of CM076571.1, from coordinate 948,673,254 downwards.
CAAATATTAAATTAGAAATTCTACAAAATTGTAAGGCAACAAGGAAACCAACTTCCTCTTCTATAAATCTCTAAGACCTTCTGGAGGACAAATACAAATTTTGAAAAAAATTATTGAAATTATGCTCTTGCATCAATAGCTACCAATGTATCCTTGTAGGCCACCCCCTTTAACAATAGTAATACCAATGTCATTTACCTAGAAGGAACTCCTTACATAATTCTCTCTTATATCCCCTTAACCCTTTGCAATGATTTTCTTTGATGCCTACCTAGTTGCAAGCACATTTGGAAGCAATTTAGCATATTCATAGTTGAGGATTTCGATAAGTATGTGATTTTGTTGACATATTGTGACTGTCATGTATGTGAATATATAAAATCTTTTTTTTGTACCAGTTTAAGGACTGATACCATCAGGTGTGTGCGCTAACATGGATGGAACACTAACTATGTTGTATATATTGTAATGTAAATGAATAATCTCTTTTGGAAAAGGCTCCACTCATGATGCCATTTCGAAAATGCTTTCACTCACCAATTGTGGTCAGATTTTAAGGTACCATGTTCTTGTAAGGGTAAACCTACCTATCCATCTCTTTAAATGCACACAGCACACATGTTGGCTTGATCTTGTGCTTGTTTTGGGGAAAACGTTGTTGCATTGGATTGACCCTGATTTGACAAGTAAATTTATAAATGTTCTGCACAATACGTATATAAAAAATATGTCAGGTTATCCATAAATTTCCTGAGAGAAACTCCCCAACACAACAAGTAGAATAATTTTTGCATCCAAAGAGATTAATTGTTTCTAGTTCTTTTTCAGAACTAGTACAAACTATAGACAATCCAAAATGCCTCATTTTTGGGCTATCAATATAGTATCCATTTAAATAGACACAAGCATAGGTTAATAACAGATACCTAACACAATCTCAATGAAATACTGTGAGTAGAGAGAGCCACGGTTATATATCTGGTTTAGTTGAAAATGGATTGATATCTTCCTCAATGTGGATTGCCAACTTGTTTTCCACTTCTTCAATCAGGTCATGGTTGTCTTGGATTCCCTTGTGACAGTCTGAAACTACCAACTCCAATGCCATCAACTTTATCCCAATGACCTCCATTTCTTTGTTCAGTTCTTTCAGGCCCTTCTTGTTTATGATTTCTCTCTTCCAATTTATAAACACATACAAAAAAGAATTGAATATAGACCTCTTTCTTTAATGCAATGGATACAACGCAAATAATTCTCCATGGAAAAAAATTCTTGGGGTCCTGCAATGGCTACAACGTAAATGCTCCCTTGTGTTTCCCTGACAATCCCTAACACTTCCTAGCACATGTTGGCACACCCTGGCACCTGGCACATCTTGGATGCATGCCGCCTTGACACTATAACATGACTTAGCACTTCCTATCATACCATGTTACTCCGTCCACAAGAAACCTAGAACTCGCTAACACTCCATGTCACACACTCTTATTCATTCATTTATGAATTGTGACCTAGTGCTCTGTTTTGTTTTCCTGGCACTCCCTAACACTCCTTAGCACACATTGGCACACCTTGGCACTTGGAACATCTTTCTATGCTTCCCTATCACTCTAACATTCCTTGTCACTTCCTAGAATACCGTGTCACTCCCTTCTTAGCACACCTGGAACTGGATGATACTTCATTTCCATGCATTTGAAACTAGTGCTCCCTTGTGTTTCCTTGACACTTGGCCCTCACACTCCCTAGCACGTGTTCATGGCACACCTTGGCACCCGACACATCTTGGAATGCCTATCATGCCTTGGAACTGCCTAGCATGTGTTATTACTTCTAGGCATTCCCTGCCACACCTTGGTATTCCTTATATTTCATGTCGTCATAGATAGCCTTACTTTTTTTGCGACTTGAGAACCCAACCAACTCATTGGAAAATCAATGTTGTGCCCAACCCAAAGTTTCCCTTTGTCTGAAACTAATTTTTCCAACCCTTTATGTAACCTTAGGCTTACCTCCTACAAGTCTTATTTTGGCCTACTCCTAGCACACTTTATCTTTGAGACACTTGGAATTCGTTGACACTACTTGGCACACACTCTTATTCATTCATTTCCATGCATTTTGACCTAGTTCTCCCTTGCGATGTCCTGGCACTCTCTAATACTCCTCAACATCCATTGACACTTTCTAGCATGTGTTAGCATGCCTTTTCAATCCTTGGCACACATCGACACTCCTTATTTATCATGCCCTCACAATTACCCTTACTTTTTTTGGGACTTGCGAACCCAACCAAGTCTTGCCTTGACTACAACAACTTGACCAAGTTACAGTGATTACAACTAGATTGTGCCTTGTTCACCTAAGAAATGACTATAATACCTAACCCAATTAACCCCCTAAACCCCTAACCCATTTAACCCCCTAAACCCTAAACCTCTAAACCCTTAACCCATAACCCCTTAAACCCTAAGTCCCAACCCCTAAACCCCTAAAACCCTAACCCATTTAACCCCTAAAACCCTAACCCATAAAATCCTTAACTGCTAAATCCCTTAACCCCCTAAACCTCTAAACGCCTAACCCATTTAACCCCTTAACCCCTAACCCCTAACCCCCAAAATCCTTAACTGCTAAATCCCCCAACCCCCTAAACCTCTAAAACCCTAAACCTATTTAACCCATAAACCCTTAACCCCTTAAGCCCTAATTCCCAACCCCTAACCCATTTAATCCCCTAAAACCCTAAACCTCTAAACCCCTAAACCACTAAACCACTAACACTTAAACCCATAACCCCTTAACCCATAAACCCCTAAACCGTTAACACTTAACCCATAACCCATTAATCCCTCACCCCTAACACCTAAAATCCTTAACTGCTAAATCCTCTAAGCCCAAAGCCCTTGGAGAGGGTGTGCTCAAGGAGGATCATTCTAGGAAATGTTTGTATTTCATCCATACAAACAACAACCTAAACCGTGGCAGATGATCACTTCATAATAAATCCATACTTGTTTGACATATCGGGCTGAGAAGTTTACTCATTGCCTCTCAAACAACTAGTTAAGTTATGCATGCTTGTAATTGTAAATGGATATTCCAACTAGCATAAGCTTTACTTGTAATTTATTAAATCCATTAGAGGAAAACACCTTATTATGGAAGCATCTTTGGTTTAAATCTCTACCCCTCTAACACCCCTTCAACCCACCAACAATATGTGGATGACACTCTTCTTATGGGCTCTCCCTCGGTCAAAGAAGCCCTTTCCTTCCAGAATATTCTTGTTGATTTTTCCCAGGCCTTTGGCACATCCATCAATAAATCCAAACAAAAAATATTCTTCCTAAATACCTCCTAGACCATTCAACTCAACATAGCTCGCATTATAGGCTTTCAGCTCAACTCCTTCCCTTCCAAGTACCTCAGATTTCCCTTGACTGATAAACCCCTGGCCAAAGCCAACTGGGAATCTCTGGTCACCAAATTGAAAACAAAAAATATTTCCAATTGGACTTTCAGGTCCTTAAATCTCTCGGGAATATTAGTCTTGGACCGCTCAGTCCTGCAAGCCATTCCTCAATAACAATACTCAATCATTGCTGCTCCCAAATCTATTTCAAACCAAATAAAAACCATTCAAAGAGACTTCTTATGGAAAGACAAAGAGAACAAGGGAAAATGGGCCCTAGTAGCCTGGGGAAAAATCTGAAGACCTAAAAAAGATGGGGGGCTTGGTCTTGGAGACCAAAACTTGTTGCAAAAAGTTTTGGGTGCCAAAACCTGGTGGAGATGGATCACCAGCCCCAACACCTCTTTAGTAGCACTCTGGAAGGAAAAATATGCCCCATCTCACAACCCAAAGTCTCTAATCAGGCTCTCTAGCAACCTCAAAGGTTCCTCGGTCTGGAACCATGTTGTGTAACCGGCTCCAAAAATAGAAGAAAAGAGATATCAACGCCTTAGAAATAAGCCACTTCGAGGGGGCAACCTCCAATACATTACATAAATGAAAAATTCTTGGATGATACAATTCACAAAACCTCCTTTCTATATATAGGAGTCCATGTGTCCATAATGTAATCCTAGTGGGCCACAATGTAATCCTAGCCGACCTAACAATAATAATTTAAGGGCACAATAATAACAAAATGGGGGTTACAAGGGTACAATAATAACAATAAGGGGGTTACACTAATAACAATAAGGGACTATACTACTAATATAGGGACCTAACATGCCCCTCTCCTCCAAAAAGTGTTGTCCTCAACGCTTGAGTAGCTTTGGGTGCTTCTGTATAAACTTCTCATCCTCCCATGTAGAATCTTCAGTGGGTAAGTTCTCCCACTTGATGAGATACTCTGAAATTGATCGATTTAAATGCATTTGTCAAGTTCTTTTTCATGACCCGCTTCAAGTTCAATATGATTTTTCCTTCTTCGTCAAGTTTTGGAAATATTGTTTGAACTGGGAGCTTGTCACCTATAGCCTTCTTTAAGCATGAAACATGGAAAACTGGGTGTACTTAGGAAGATGCGGGAAGCTCCAATTTGTATCCCATGGTACCGACCTTTTGCAACACCTTGTAAGGACCATAATACTTTGGTGATAATTTATTACCCTTCTGAGCTTGCTTGAGGGACATTTGTTTGTATGGTTATAGCCGTAAAAATACCTAATCTCCTACCTCAAAACTTTTTTCTTGGCGATGTTGATCTTCTTGTTGTTTCATTCGATTTAGCGCCAAAGTGAGGTTATCCTTTAAGAGTTGGTGAACACATTATTGATGCTTGATGTGATCTCCCAACTTGCTTGAACCTTCTGTTTTCCCTTAAACGTCGAAAGACGGATAGTGGATGATATCCATAAAGTGCCATAAATGGGGTCATTTTTGCTGCAGTATGGAATGAAGTGTTATACCACCATTCAGTGGCTTTCCATGACCCATTATGTTTGTTTATTAGATACAAAATAACGAAGATATCCTTCCAAACATTTATTTACTATCTCGGTTTCTGACCATCCCAGTTGAGGATGATAAGATGAGCTATGAGCTAATAGAGTATCAAAGCAGAAAACCATTCTGTCCAAAAATTTCGATAAAAATGGGATTGGATCTCAGCCATCCTGATATCAAGGAGACTTCCATGTAGATTTTTAATTGTGTCCATAAATGTAGTAGCAACTATACTTGCTTTAAATGGATGAGATCATGCACAAAAGTGTGCATACTTGGTAAGTCTATCAACTACCACCATGATGACACTCTTTCCTTCGGACTTAGGTAAACCTGTGATAAAATCTATTGAAATCTCCTCCCAACGTTGACTTGGAATGGATAAAGGTTGTAGAAGTCCCGGGGTCTTAATTGTTTCCACTTTATTCTGCTGGCAAACCAAACATTCCGCCACAAACTTTTTAATATCAGATTTAAGGCCATCCCAAAAAAATTCTTTCTTCACCCTGTGGTAAGTTTTTAAAAATCCTGAGTGTCCTCCTAAAGGAGAAGTGTGCAATTCGAGAAGAATCTTTTGTTTTAGTTGGGAATTCTTACAAAGATATAAGCGATCTTTGTACCATAAGGAATCATTTTTCCAACTAAATGTATCGGATGTACTAGGATCTTGCTGCAACTTTTGAATGAGTGTCCATACATCTTTGTCCTTCTTCCATTCATCTCTTGCTTCGGTTATCCAATCTGGTTGGATAATAGAAATGGCACAAAGCAATGATTCCACCTCTTCATTCTTTCTTGAGAGTGCATCTACAACAACATTTAGCTTCCCTTTTTTGTAGATTATTTCAAAGTCATAACCCAACATCTTTGTGGCCCATTTTTGCTGCTCTTCTGAAGATAGTCTTTGTTCCAAAAAGTGTTTAAGACTATCATGATCAGTTTTTACCTTGAAGTGTCTTCCCATTAGGTAAGTTCGCCATTTCTTTAGTGCATGCAGTATTGCTAACATTCCTTCTCATAAATAGGTTTCTGTAAATACTTTCCTTTGATTGGACGACTTTCAAAAGCAATGGGTCTTCCTTCCTGCATTAAAACTGCACCAATTCCATTTTCTGAGGCATCACATTCCACAATAAAGGTTTTTGTGAAGTCTGGTGTAGCTAAGACCGGTGCTAGGCACATTGCCTCTTTAAGACGTTCAAAGGCCTTAGTTGCTTCAGGAGTCCATGAAAATGCATCTTTCTTCAATAATGTTGTTAGAGGTGCTGCTATTCTCCAATAATTCTTAACAAACTTGCGATAATACCCTGTTAACCCGAGAAATCCTCGCAACTGCTTTATGGTTGTGGGGACTTTCCATTCCTTAATAGCTTTAATTTTGTTAGGGTCTACCTTAACACCCTCGTGAGATACAATATGACCCAGATATTCCACCTCTTGTACTCCAAAGAAACATTTGGATGTTTTGCATATAATTGTTTCTCCTGCAATAGTTTGAGCACCCTGTCAACATGTTCAACATGATCCTTCCAAGACCTGTTGTAGATTAGTATATCATCAAAAAATACTAGCACAAATTTTCTAAGGAAGGGTTTGAAAATGGAATTCATCGACCCTTGAAATGTAGAAGGTGCATTGGTAAGGCCAAAAGGCATGACCAAAAATTCATAATGACCCTCATGAGTTCGAAATGTTGTTTTGGAATATCTTCAATCTTCATTCTAATTTGATGATATCCTGAACGAAGATCCAACTTGGTAAAATAAATTGCTCCATGTAATTCATCCAATAATTCATCAATCACAGGAATGGGAAATTTATCTTTAATGATGAGCTTATTGAGCTCCCTATAATCCGGACACATTCGCCATGATCCATCCTTCTTGTGTACCAATACTACAGGAGCAGAGAAAGAACTTTGACTAGGTTGAATTATACCCGCCTCTAACATTTCTGCAATCATACGTTCAATTCCGCTCTTTTGGATGTAAGGATATCTATAAGGCCTGATGTTTGGAGGAACACTTCCTGGAATCAAATGAATAGCATGATCATGATCACGAATAGGTGGGAGTCCTTTGGGAGTTTCAAACACCTTGGAATGATTGTCCAAGACTTGTTGGAGATCTGCAAAAATAGATGATTTTGATGTTGGAACTTATAGTGAGCATAATTGTGTAATTACTCCTCGTTGTTCTTTCTTTAGAAGCTTTGTCATGACATTAGAGCTTATTATCTTTCCCGGCTTCCTTGCAATACCCCGTAATTCGACTTCCTTTCCTTCTGAAAAAAATTTCAAGAAAATTTCTTGAAAATTAAAAGCTACCGTCCCCAAAGATTGTAACCATTGTACTCCTAGTACAACATCAACACCTCCCATAGGAATGGAAAGCATTGGAATAGTCAATACATATTCCCCCATGGTTAGCTTGATATTATGGCATTTTCGAGAGAAATTTATAGTTCCTCCATTTGCAACCATCACTTGACATTCTGGTGCTGGGTATAGGAAACAATTTAATTCCTTGGCTACCTTACAATGAATAAAATTATAGGTGCTACCTGAATCAATCAACACTATTACATTTTTCTTCTTGATATGTCTGTCTATCTTGAGAGTTTGAGGAGTGGTAATTCCTGCCAGTGCATTACACGATATGGTCGAATTCATTTATTCCTCTTCTAGGGCTGGTTCCTGGTGTATATCCTCTTCTTGTTCATTTTCTTCTTCCTCTTCACAATCTATGTAAAATAATTTCTTCTCAGCACACTTATGACCTTTAGTGTATTTACTATCACAACTGTAGCAAAGCCCTTTTGCTCTTTTTTCTTCCAATTGTTGTGGTGTCAACCTTGTAGGTTGTGGAAATCTAGGCGTAGCAACACTTCCTTCTTTATAGAATTGGGTGGTAGGCTTCCTTGTCGCCATTATTTTACATTCAACTTTTCTTGCCAACCTGAATGCCTTCTCCAATGAATCCGGTTCCAAAACACGAACTTCATGTTGGATGTTATCCTTTAGAGTGCCTATGAAGAGATCGATCATGTGTTCCTCTGGAATATCAGTTACCCTTATATTCAATTTTTGGAAGTCCTCAATGTGCTGCCCCACTAAACCATCTTGTTTGAGATTTATCAATTGGCTAAAGAAGGTGTTGCTCTTTGTATCCTCATAATGTGCTATCATTTCCTCCGTAAAAATTGACCAAGTGACAATTTTTTTACAGGAGCAAAGCCATCGATACCATACAAATGTATTTTGTTCTAAATGTAAAGTTGCAATGCATACCTTTTGTGTGTTTTGCACGTTATGGATATCAAAATATTGCTCCATTTGTAGTATCCATGTTACAGGATCCTTTCCATCAAACTTCCTCATATCCATTTTTGGAATATGATGGTTCTTCCCACCAACATTAGAGTTTATGAAATCACGATTGACATTTATTTTGTTCTCATCATGAGGTTCTTCTACTATCTTTTCACCATTAGGAAACATTTCTTGTATCAACTTTGTCAAACCTTCGATGTCTACTTTTAGATCATTCTTCATGTTTTCCATGTTGTTTTCCATGTTGTCTTTCATGTCATCCATCTTAGCTTCCATGCCAGCTTCCATGCCATCCATCTTAGCTTCCATGCCTTTCTTCAAAACTTCCATTTCATTTTTTGTTGCTCTTTGCGAAAGTGAAATTTGTTGCACTTGCTCTTGTAATTTTGATAGATCATGTTGCAATTCTTCATCTTCATGAGTCATAGTAGAGCCTTCTGAAGGCTTAATGGGTGTTGAATTATTTTTACGGGGCATCTTTTAGAACCAAATACTGATATCTATTCTACAATATGCCCTTGGAATCAATTCAAATTGATTCTTCAAACAAGACTTATGCAATTAGCAAAAAAAATACATACCTTTTTCTTGCTTTTGAGGAGCTCGATATTGAAATTGGATTATCTATGTAATTGAAGCACTCCAATATTTGAATTTTGGAACTGATGTAGCCCTCTGAATTATCTTTCAAATGCCACATGTCTGACTTGATTTGTATTCTCCATGACAAAGTTGTGTCCAATCTCCCACAATGACCTAATTATGGACTGGTTCAGTACAACGAACTTGTACGACTTGCCACGTGTCACTGTTTCATCCTTCGGCTCTGAAATTGATATCCAAGAAACTACAGTCTGTGTACTAGCGACCTATTTTTATGTCACTCCAATCCGATGCTCAGAGAGAGAGTTATGAATATTTTCCCACGAGCACCTCTTTGAGATGAAATTCAGGAGCCTGAAAAAGCACTACCTTCCACAGATCATATCTCCAAAAATATTACGAAAAAAGATCTGAAATTTTTAGAATTTCTTCCTCGGGATTTCATCTTCACACACTAAAAATTTCAGCTTCTGAAACTTTTTAGAAAAAAAGTTATAGCGAAAATTCCACGATGACCTGTTTGGAGCAACGAAACCCTAGAATCCAAAGCTCTGATACCAAATGTTGTGTAACCGGCTCCAAAAATAGAAGAAAAGAGATATCAACGCCTTAGAAATAAGCCACTTCAAGGGGGAAACCTACAATACATTACATAAATGAACAAGTCTTGGATGATACAATTTACAAAACCTCCTTTCTATATATAGGAGTCCATGTGGCCATAATGTAATCCTAGTGGGCCACAATGTAATCCTAGCCGACCTAACAATAATAATTTAAGGGCACAATAATAACGAAATGGGGGTTACAAGGGTACAATAATAACAATAAGGAGGTTACACTAATAACAATAAGGGATTATACTAGTAATATAGGGACCTAACAAACCAATCTTGGGAGAACAAAGGAATGGTCCAAAACCATTTCTTTTAGGAAGTTCAAAATGGTGGGACAACACTATTTTGGGATGATGCATGGGAGAAATGCCCTCATCTCAATCAATACCAATTCCAACAAATCCAAACTCATATGGATAGCCACAACAAAAGGCTTGTCAAATATTTATGGAAAAACAAAGAAAACACTGAATGGAGGGAATGACTGGAGGCCCCGGAATGGGTCCAACAAAATCACTCTCACGATTGGACTAACCTAGCTGATGAGCTAAGGAAAAGGGAGTTTCAAAGGGACGATGAGCCGGACAAGCTAAGATGGGGCTCTAATGCAGCTGGCCACTTCAACATAAAATAAACCTATGGCCTCTTATCTAACTCCACTCACATCCCCACAAACAACAAATGGAACACTCTCTGGAAGCATAATCATTGGCCCAGGAGCCTCGTCCGGATCCATTTCATTAAGAGCTTGCTTGATTTCATTGAATGTGATAGGAGTAGTCAACATAATGTTCATTTGGGCATTGACCTTTAGAGGGACCAACTCGAGAAGATTGGAATTGAGACTTGCTTGCTTGTCCTCTGTGTATAGATATTTGAAGTGCTTATGGGAAGCATGTTTGATGTTGGTGGGGTCAGATAAGGTTTGATCTCCTGAGGTAATCTCCACTATCTAGTTAAAACTTCTTATGGCCTGAGTGTTTTTTTGAAAGAAGGAGGTTTTCCTGTCCCCAGCTTGTAGCCACAGACTCCGAGATTTAAGCCTCTAATATTCCTCCTCCCGAAAACAAGACTTATGGAGATTAGCCTAGAGCTCCTCTTCCAAGATTAATATATCCTTAGAGATTTCCATCTCTTCCATTTGTTTCTGGTGACTTTCCAAACAGGCTTGGGTCGTCTGCCTTGACTCAGTCGGAGAGGGGAGGGCTTTAGCCCAGCTTTTGAGGGCCCTCTTCACTCTACTCATATTTTCTTCCCACACAAAGAAGGGGGATCCACTGACAGTTTGTTTCCAGAATTCCTCAACTTTGTCCAAAAAGTCGGAATGTTGCACCCAGAGGGCACTAAAACGGAAGGGAATAGGTCCCAGATTCATTTGCGGCTTCAGCTCAGGTCTGATGGGCTTGTGATCAGAGACCGACGAAGAAATAATAACATAACTGACATCAATAACTAAGAGCAAGAAGGAGCTCTGGATGAGAAAACGATCTAACCTTCTACCAATGTAGCCCAGACCCGATCTTCTATTGGTCCAAGTATATTTTCCCTTGGGTGGCTTGACATCCAACAGATCCCAATCCTGAATGAGCTCTTCCACCCATTCCCTGGCTAGATCCCTTACAATGCTTCCCCCTCGCTTATCCTCTTGACTTAAAGTGATGTTCATGTCTCCAACAAGAATGACATTATCCATCTGAATCTCATTTGCTAACTTCCTAATGGATTCCCAGGAGACTTTTTTATCTCTCAAGAAGACCAAAGCATAAATGTTGAAGAGATTCACAGTTTCTTTGGTGTGAAGATGAAAAAGCTGAGAAAAAATCCAGTTTGAGTTAAGTTTAACCTGGATTTTCTCAAAGCATGTCTTGTCCCATAACATTCCCAGACCTCCTGAGGCGCCTCTAGAGGAGACTACAACACCTCCCCCTTTTCCCCAAAATTGTTTGCTTTTATGGAGAAAGTCCATTTCCTCCATTTTGGTCTCTTGGATCAGAATAATGTTGGGCCTTTCCGACCTTACTAGACTTTTCATTGCTTCTTATTTTAGGTTTCTACCCATCCCTCTACAGTTCCAGGAGACGATCTTCATTACTTCCTTTTTTGAAATGAGAGGGCCCCTTTAAAGCCCTGGCTTTGATTTCTGTGTGCTTTAGGGTATCATACATGTTGTCTCTTCCTTTATATAAGTGGTAGCTTTATTCATTATGTAATGGATTTGGGTTGTAGATGTGGGTTATAAGTGAGGATGGACCTTTCTTCATGTGAAATTTTCTTTTTGAAATGAACCTTATTCTCTTTGAGTAGTAGTAGGTTTAGTTTTTTACCATCCTACCTATAAACATCCAAGCTCATTAAAGGCAAGGACTATTGACATGAATAAATTAGTTTCTTGTGCCAAAGTTACTCCATCTTATAACAATGGGAAGTGCTTAATTGGGTCTTGTGATATTTTTAAAAGTACCAACCCCATATCTTGTGAAAAAGTGAATCTAGCTCTAGACCACTAGCTAATACAAATACCTTTGTATTAAGACTTATTAAGATCCATATTTATTGTGAAGTTGTCTCCAACTCTTTTACCATGGAACTAGAATCCACAAAAAAAAATTCTTCCATTGCCAACTCTTCATGAATAAACTATGATAACAATTAAAACTTTTCACATGAGGATTCTTTTAGTTCATGCATTGTGGATGGTTACAATGCTAAAATGCCCAATTTTTGTTAATGAATAATGGTTGTAAAGTGAAAATATTCTATTTATATGTCATTCAATTTTTTGTTTTATGTTGACCAAATTTTTATTTACAAATCATACATAGTTAACTTACACATTAAATTTTATTAATTTAATTAATTTATTATTTTTAATTTTCCCTCCCAAAATTTGCTTTGCTTTTGCGTTGCGCTGGTAATGAAATTTTCTTTCCTCTTGCTTTGCGTTACAATGAAAAGTTTCTCATCTTGCAAAACCCTTTCCTGCGACTCCCTCATCTTGCATCACAGTTTCAACCCCTGAGAAAAATCATATTCCTCTGTTAACATGGATTCCTGGTCGTAGGTGATTGTGGGCACTGGGCGGACCTCATTTTCCTTCAATACGGTGAGAAAACCTATTCCTTTAGTGTTAACATGGATTCCTACTCATAGGTGATTGTGGGTGGACCTCATTTTCCTTCAATAAGGCAAATTCTTCTTTGGATTTTCTTCACCGGTAAGATTCTTAGCTGGCTTTTGTTATTTTGTACAGGAATAGGTTATAAAAATGTAGTTACATGGCTTACAATGGATTTTTCATGCTTTCCTATTTCTAGACCGTGGGAGTTAAATGAATACTTAATATTGTCCAACTGAACTGCTTATCTTCTTCAGAAGACTATATGGTAAAAAAAAATGGTAATATACAAACATAACAACTTAAGCATAGTTAAGGTGCTTTTATTTTTTGAACATTAAACCCTACAGAGAATAAATTTACAATTATAGGACACGTTTTCTTAGTAGACTTTTTAACATCACTAAAGCAATGTCGAGATCACGGAGAAGCCTTTAACATACCGCTATAGGTAGGCCTTCGATTCAGTCTTTTTGAAGAAATATTTTTATCTAACTGTATAATTTCAGAATCAGACACAGCCTAAAAATCAAGTACGTTAGTCTCTTCTTTCCTCTTATTCTTCTTGCTATTCCTGAGATTGTTAATTTTTACTGCATGGAAGTTTTTCAAAATCTTCAACTTTCCAGAGTGAATTCTCTTTATATTTGTTTAAATAGAAGAAATGTTGCCATATTTTCTCCGAGGGTTGTTGCCGTGAAGGATAAATAAGTGAAAACAACATCCCCTGCGGTAAAGGGAATAAATTAATGATTGTAGGAGGGGATGGTTACTATGGATGGGTGACAGCTTTGCCTCTTTCAAACAGAGGATACTAGGTTGCCGTTGTTGATAGCCTTGCCTGCAGGTTGTTTGATCAGTAGCTTGGGATCGACTCTCTAACTTCCATTGTTGTTTGACAGTAGCTTGGGATCGACTCTCTAACTTCCATTGTCTCAATTCAGAAGAGATGGAAGTATGTCTCTAGCAAACAGCTTGACCTCTTTGTGAGAGATGTTTGTGATTTTGATTTCCTTGTAGATACTTTCGAGTCGTTTGAACCTGAGGCAGTAGCTCTTTCAAAAAAGGGCTTCCCAATTTTAATGTTTTCAAACGGCCTAGCTCTCCAATATGATCTCTTGGTAGCTCTTCTAAGCTTGTGCCTAGCAAATTTAGGTCTTCTAAGGATCGTTGGCTTGCTACTTGGGGAGGAAATACCTTCATTTTCAGACAAAATGAAAGGTCTAATGATACAAGTGTGGTGATATTTCCAGGCATTCCTTGAGAGATGCTCAACTTGGAGGAGCTTTTCAAATAGAGATGCTCAAGTCGAATAAAATTCCCAAGTGAATGTGGCAACTCTTGCAATTTTGAGCAATCTGCCAGACAGATGCTTAAGGCTAATTAAAATTCCAAATGAATGTGGCAGCTTTTGCAACTTGGAGCAATCTCCCAGACAAAGATGCTCAAGTCTAATTAAATTCCCAATTGAATGTGGCAGCTTTTGAAAACTGCAGCTCCTAGACAAGTCAAGATATTGGAGGTTTGTAATATTTCCAAATGAGTCTGGCAGAAATATAATGTTTCTTTGATCTCTCGGTTCAATCTTTTCTAGGTGTTGCAACTGCCACAAAGACTTGGGAAACTGTGAAATGGGAACATTAACAATCAACTCCCTCAACTGCATTAGTGCCTACAAGGATATTAATCTTAACTCTCAAATATGATTATTTTCATTTAGAAAACTTGGCTGCCTCCCGACTAATTGTGTGATTGTTGGTACAAGCAGAGAATTTAATTTGGAACATTGAAAAATAAACAAAAAACTTTGCTTTAAAATGCAGATGTACCTCGCTTTCAATTTGCCAAAATTTTTGTAATGGTTGTTCCCTTGTCACTTACAAAACCCTTAACTTCTTTATTGGAAGCCAGTGAGGGAGGACGAAGTGGGGAATGTTATTCCGGTAGAGCCATATGAGATCAGGTGAGTACTGCATGCGAGTAAATATGCTCTCCATATTTGGATGCTTAATGAGATCAATGCAAAAATGAGAAAGCTGAAACCTGTTGGAGTCTTTGCTTACTGTAATGAAAATTGGTGGCATTGTGACCACATATATTGGTATATACATTGGAGCTCAGCTCAGTGGCCAATCTAAGCTGTCTTGTGTCGCTAAGTAAAGAATCGTGGAATCTCGTCAGTGGTCCATTCGATGGGCATGGGCATTCATGGAGGTATTCTGTTATGTCGGAAAGTACAGAGTCGTGGAATGTGGTACATTTCATCGGCATTCATGCCTACATGTTTTGTGCTTTTATTTCACCTGCCATAAAAAAAGAGGTCAGGCAGCAGTGCCAATATTTACAGTGGTGATATCAAGCTGTTTTGGGAGATGCCCTAGTACCAGGGTCGAAACCTTAGATAGATTAATCCAGATTCCAAAACATTAAATATATGTTGTTCAAAAGGCCTCACATCTCTCAAGGAAAAATATCATGGCCACAAAAAGATATGGGTGAAAAAGATAATATTCAAGTTATAAAGAAGATCATGAAGATCATGAAGCTACCTATTGAAATCTATAAAAAGGAGAGAGATGAATCATTTTAATCGTCATGGAATGTGGATCTTTCTGATTGTTGAGCTAAGGCTCTCGGAGGGTTTTCTGACCCCTTTTCTCTGACTGTTTTCAATGGTGAAAGATGCCACCCTAGCCAATCCCTTCTCTTTACTATGTTTAAACATAATTCCAGAGGCAGAATTCACCTATTTGTGGCAATAAGGATTTTCTGAGGGAGAAATTATGTGGAATCAAGGTTTTGTGGCCTTGTTTGGGTAGCAAAGGGCTACTCTGTGACATCATAGGCCTGTTCAAGGCATTTCCATGGATAGCGAGGGTCAGCAAGTGAGTTCTTTGAATCAAACAACCCTGAAATCCTATCTGCGGCATGCGGCCCACCTTGAAGAATCCTTATGTGGAAGCAAAATTGTTTAAAGAGTAAATCTTTAGGGCAGCAAAGTAGCCCTGAGGCCAAATCTTAGGCAGTGGCTCATCTTCAAATGCTAGCACAAGAAGTTTGAATTTGGACAGTAGATCTCCAAAGGAACCCTCTGTGACAGCCAGGGCTTGATCAAACCTTGCTGAGGCTGCAGACAACCCCAGAAAGGTTATTTATGGCAGCAACTAATCCATAACGTCAATTATGAGGACACAAAATCATTCTCAAAGTTTTGTTGAGGTCAGCTAGTCTATCTGAGGTGGAAACTATGGTATAAAACCCTCATGAGGTCTGGTTTGGGGTAGCGAAGGACTATTTGGGGAAGCATATGCTGGTTCAAGGGTTGCTGGAGAAGAAACTAACATTTTCTATGTAAAACTGTGTACAGAGTGGGATGAGAGTTGGATCTCTTTCCAGCCAGCAGGAATTAGTTTCCCCATTGGGAAAGGAGTGCGCAGAGTGCTCGCATAAATTGAGTAAGGGAGACCAAAATTGAACATATAGGTGCCAAAAGCTCTGAACAAGCAATCACGTGCCTATCTTCTAGTCTTATCCCAGCACATCCCAGTAGCAAGTAGTTGATGCCTATCATTGGGGGGCCTTCTGTAGAAGACCGTAGCCAGATCCAATCTTAGCCAAAAGAGTTGCAAAATATTCCAGAAGGTGCTTTGGTAGAACACTCAATACACCTTGATAATGGGTTATATCAGATGTTTGAAAGATCTTGCATTCAAGACATGAGTATTGCTCCTTCAATTGAACATGAAATATCTCTGATAGAAAAGGATATGGAAGGGGCTGAGACCACTGTACCTCCTTCTTTACCTTCTCAAGAATGCAACATAAATGAAGTAGATGTTGGGTTGCCATTAGTGCCTAATTCTTCATCATCATCAAAAGGGAATAGTTTTTGAGATGGCTCAGCGCATCCGTTGCTACACTGGCTTGCCAAACTGCAACTGCTCCAAAATTCTAACATAAACTGCGCGACTCAAACTACAAACATAAACCGCAAACAGCTACGCCTCAAACTGCAGGTTCTGGAGGAGCGCGCCATAATTCCTAAATTCCTAATATGATTTGGGTTTCCTGTTTATTCTCTTTGCATCGCTTGCATGCAGGATTCTCTACTCTGCTATTATGCGCAGGATTCTCTGATAGCCATCCATCAACGCTCGCGGGGATCTATAGGTAGAAATCACCGCCTCCTCCTCCACAATTTTTGTCGAGTTATGGCAGGCTGCTTATTATGCAAATTTTCCTCTGTCATATTTTCCACTGTATTTATCAGCAAATTCAAATAACTGTAGATGGAACAATTTTTTTGTATGTAAAGGAATAACTATAGCAGGGATCGAATTAGGGGAGTTAACAGATTGGTGCATGTGAAGAAATGACTGCAGCAAGAAAAATGTGAACTGGGTAGTTTTAATACTCTCTTGGCACTATATAGATCCAGGATTTGATTAAATATTATTTTATACCTCTATTTCATGTTGTATAAGTAAATTGGCATAGGCAGGATTAGATTCTCGAAATTACATCAATGCAGATGCCATGGAAGCTGTAGTTTCACCTGCTAGATCAGAACCAGGAGGGCCAAAGCTCGAAAAACTCCACCACTAAACATCATGAATCTCTGTGCTTCCTCCTGGTTAAGAAGAGAACCCAACATGATGTAAAGAGGCATGCCATAGGTGCATTAAATGCCCTATGGAAGGCTGGTTATTCCTAATGCAACGGTTACATGAAGCATATCTCAGACCAGACATTAATTATAGTAGGGCGGAGAGCCTTTATAAATGATTATAGAATTGTTGTGCAAAGTATAAACAGGGAGTTTGCATTGACCAAAGCTTTGTGGGTTTTAGGATTTACTCAGAGATTGTGATAAAGTACATTCAGTGAGAGTTACTAGGGCTCTGCAAAAATGTGTTGTGGCACTATCTGTAAGGTGTATTCATGCCTTATTTTTTTGGCTGTTCTGATAGGTCTCTTGTTTTTTTTCGGTGTCTTCAAACGAGCGTTCCACCATGCAGAGCAATGTCTTCATGACTATAGTGGCAAATATGAGGTAGCACTGGCTCTTAAAGGAAGACCCTTTCTGAGACATCCATGATGCATTGTTAGCCTCAGGGCTCAGATATTTGCTCTATATTTGAGTTTACAGAGTTGGATGCTTAGGTGTATATATGTGTTAATAAAGTAAGAAGAGCTCATCAACTGAGACATCCCCATGATGGTAGTAAAGAGATTTGGCTTGCATAGGGTTTGTTGATGGCCTGATGCATCTTCTCCTCCACAAGCTATGTGGGTATTTACTATTGCTAAATCATTCTTTTGAGTCATTTTTTGGGTATTCATAGGACCATAAGAGCAGATCCATGGCTATATATCGGGTTGACATCCATGGATCAGTATATGATTTTTTTATGTCATGTAACATGCTATTTAGTATTTGTTTTGTTTACTGACAATATGATTTTTCAAGAAGTATGATCAATTTCATGAATATGTCCATCAATATGCCTTATTTTCTTATTCTAGTACTTTCATGGAAAATACAATGGTTGATTTCGAGCATATACATTGTAAAAATGTTGGGATGATCTATATGATTCTAAATTCTTGAGACTGAATTCCTGTGCAATATTAGTAGAAAATAGCATATATCAAAGTCAAGATTCAAGACAAACATTCTTCTTCATCGTTTGACACCATCAATGCCCAAAGAATATAGTTGATGCATTATAATATTTCTTATGAATTTTTTCTTAAATCCACGGTTTCTGTTGTTTCATTGACTCATGGCATGTTCTTTCATATATGTCTTTGTTGGACCTTGCAATCTGCAACTTTATTTATGCTTGTCATAGAATGGATGATGTAGCTCAGTGGTGAAGCAACCTGCCTGCCAGGGGAAGATCTTGGATTTGATTCTTATTTTTTTCAGTTTTCAAAAGTCTCCCCTAGGCTATACAGATCAAAATCCCTGACTACAGAAATTGTTCCTCTACTCCACCCTTACTTTAAAACTTTCTTCCTATACATTGGCATGATTATGCTAATGGAAATAACATTTCTATTAATATACATGAACTGCGTGTAGTAATAAGTGTTTTTCATACCACCAGAAATAAAATAAAAGGAATCATTATATAACAACTTTCTAACTAGCTCAATGAAAACGGAACTTGGATCTTCTGTTATTATTATATAGAAATCTGTCTAGTTTAGAGCAACAAATGTGATTCATGTTCTCTATTCTCCAGCTTAAAGGTAACAAATCAATTATCAAACACAGTTACTACAGGGATTTTAGGTGACGAGTTGAAATCTTGGGGTTGAATTCCAGAGAGCATCTGTGCTCTCATTACCTATCTCATCTGCAAAATCTAATTATTGTTGGAGCTCTGTCTCCTGGCAATTTCACCCTTTCTTAAATTTTAGTATTGTTAAAAGATATCAGATAGTAACAAGCCTACCAAACTCAGACAGTCCTTAGTGGATAGGATCCTCATATCTTTTGCAAAATTGTAAGTTGTTCATATCCATCCCTGTTCACCAAATGCAAGTGAAAATATTTGCTCCAAGTACCCCTGCTATAAAAAGGGTTAACATGACTATACTCACAAAGGATAGTCTCTGGAGTAGGATCTTAGTTCAAAAGTATATATCCCCTTATGCTTTGGTTGACTAAATTACAAAAGAGCATAAATCGATCCATAATGTGTCTAGACTCTAATCAATGGAAGGCTCTGTCATTGGCTTATCCTGTAATAGGATCTTATTTTATTTGGTGTGTGGGTGATAGGACACAAGTTAGGATTGGGGTTGATGCTATAATGGGCTGTAACGGGAATATTTTCCTTCTTAAGGTACTTCTACATCATTTATGAGAGATTGGGAGAATGACCTATGCCCCTTTCTATATTCATGTATTATTTGATCTGTCTTTGCCATTGTTTATCGATTTGTAGACAAAGAAACAATAGTAGAGAATACAATAATGCTGATCTAACTCCTTTTCCGAAATTAAAGTGCATAAATGGCCGAACCTCTTTTAATACAATCTCTATCCATTTCCATTTTAAAAAATAATTAAAGTGCATAAAACCCAGTATTCCCAGGTATAGAGGCATTTGCAAATCTCATGTCATTCTAATGTAGAAGACTAACAGAAGCATGTAAATCACATATTGGGAGTCCAGTGATAGATATTGCAAGTTTGTTGTCTGGTTGCAATTTTCAGAGGCTGTATTTTATGACAGTGGAAGAATAGCAAAGGATTTCAGGTGTGTATGTCATATATAAAAAATTATTGCTACAAAATTAATGTGAAGGAATTATAAAATCACAAAATGCTTCAATCCTTTGGCTATACAGAATACAGATGTCCAAGGGCTCTCCTGTGAAAGGAGCATTTGAAGCCTTGTACAATTTTACTCCGGAGACCTGCATATAGTTTATACATTTGAATGTTTGCTGGACATTGATTGCTTAACTATCTAGGAAGCCAGAAACTCCATTCCACCAACAAGATTCCAGAATAATCTGTTATTTCTATATGAAAATTTATAGCCAGCCTATGGAAATCACATGCTGGGCCACTTGAATGTTTAAAATATTCCATTAGTTTGACATTTGGATCACAACAGTACTGGTATATATGGTGTTAATTAAATCTACCATCTACTAGTACTGCAGTACCGAAGCATTTGGATCACAGCAGTACTGGTATATATTGATGATTAACTTGTTAATTGTTATGAGTAAATTGCACATGATATGAAGCATAACATTAAGAAGAAGCAGTGTTAAAAAAAAATTCTTTTGAAATGGTTGAACTAGACTGACATTGTAGCTGATGCTGCAGATATATTATCATGGATTGGAACCAAAAGCAATAATGAAGGATATGTGGAACATGGACATCTTCACAAGGATGCTTGAATCAAGTCCATTTAGCTCTTTATTCATACTCATATCTCCCTCCTCCTTTGTTATTCCCACTCTCTCTGCTGTCTCAAATTAATATGTGCTATAAATGTCCTCCTCCATGGCAACTGTTTATGTTCCTCATACTTCTTATATCCCTGACTATGTCAATGCCCCTTTCTATTGGTTGAGTTATGTTGATCTAGGACTCTATGGTAATCTAGAGAGGCACTGGGAGATTTTTATTTCAGAATTACATAGGGCCATCAAGCTTTGTGTATTTGGTTGTTCCATAAGCAGTATAAGGACCAGAAAACACAAACAAATAGGCAGAAAGGAAATAAGTTTTGTTTCACATTAACAAGTTTTAGTGAAAATATTGTTCCCTAAGAAATGGAATGGTGCTCAGTTGCCAAAATATCAAATAGGTGAAGTTCAAAAATTACAAAATCATGGTCAGTTTCCATAACATCAGATAGAGGAGGTTCAAAAATTAATAATTTTCTATCTAAATATTTATAATCAAGAATTCTAGTTGTAGGGGCTCATCAAGTTTTAAGGATTTTGCAAAGTGGTGTGGTTTTTGGTTAACACTAGGTTAGTTTTCAGGTTTGTTTTGGTTTCTTTTGTGAGTATTTATGTTTATTTCTTGAGTTAAAATAAGTATCATAATGACACAGTCTTTGTAATTAAATCTGTTGATGATGTCCATAGGAATCTTATATTGTTTTGTACATGCACTAAGAAATCAGAGTCTAGTTTCTTGATTAAAATTGTTTGTAAGGTGGAAAATTGTATTTAGGATACTCTTGAATTATCAAAGGGCCATGGAAATTTGGTCCTAAACAATTCTTAGGGTTTCTGGGTTTAATATGAGACTCTAGAATATTTTATTATTACTTGTTAATTGAGTCAAAGAGGTCAGAGTCAATGTCTGATTTCTTATTTTTCAGATTGCTCATTTTCTATTGCTACAGATGGAGTTATAGGATTCTCAGCATCCCGCAAGGGGACACTGCCATCAAGTTGGAGCCAAGGTTAACTCTTGCACCTACATTCAGAATCAACAGGACAATTCAGCCATTTTCAGGCAGATCCCACCTTTGCATCTTTCTGGAGGAGGGTGCTTTCATGAGGGCATAGTGGGCATATCTTCTAAGGAGAGTTATTGTCTTCTGTTTGCTACCTTGCAGAGTCAAATCAGAGTGTTTTCTTGTGTGTGATGAAATATGTTATGTGGTAAACTAAGTTCTGGCTACATTTTCAAGCATGCTAAATCAAACACCTACCTAGAGATCAGTTCGGACTTTTCTTGGAGGACAAGCATGTATATGATCTATTCTTAGTGCCCCTTTCAAGATTTGATGAGAGATACATCAGCCCTAGATGAGGGTTCTCCTGCTGTTATTACTTTAATTTTGAGGAATTTTATGTGGAGGCACCACCTTTGTGGCCTTGTCCTAACTTTTGCATGTGATTGGTGTTGATCCGTATTTGATTTAGACCTGTTGTTATGCCCTTATTATCAACATTTGAGTGCTTCTTTTGGAGTGATTTGCATGGGGGTAAGTGTTGATCTTATCTTGATTTCACTTGAAATATATTTTTTTATTTTTTTGGTTGGAATTTGACCATTTTTGAATTTTAAAATTTCTAGCCATCTATTTCCTCAAATGTTTCTCATATTTTTCATATTCCCAGTCTGAAATCACATATTTAATAATGGAAATTAGATGGGGCAGTAAAAATTTCATGTTGATTTATATTTTAGAAGTTTCCAGCCAACAAAGGGAGAGCTCCAAGCACTAGATTTGGGCTAAAAAAAATTCTACGGCTGAAATATTATTTTATTTCTCATGTAGATCTTTCTTGGAGGATAACAAGGCATTTTGAGCAGGTTTCTAGAGCCTCTTAAGTGCTCGAGGGGAGTGATAATGATGTTGTAGGGGTTAGTGTGGGATTGACTTGTGATGATTTCAGCCATGATGATGTTTACGTTAGTCCTGTCCAAGCTTAGATATAGGAGTCTTTTGTTGGTGCATGCCATTCTTGGGATGATGTTGGAGTTGTTTCAATCAAGAAACCATCATGACCTATGATCCAATCATCGATCAAGCCACTAGAACCATAATTGAATACACACACTTAAAACCATGATGGTGTCTCAACTTCGAGCAACTTGAGAGATTTAATTTAGTTTTATATAATGTGAAAAGGGGTTACACAGAAGATAGTTCTCAGTGATAGGATAATTGCAGATATGTGATTATTGTTGTATTTTTCAGCTGGTGGTTACTTGTGTCCAGGCTACACTAGAGATCAACCCATCTTACCAGTCCTGAGTAGTGTTGCAGAGTATTTGAACTCAAAATTGCAACGAGAACATAAGCCTTATAGCCATTATGAATACTGATATCTTTTTCCAATACTGGGAACATAATAGAAAGGGCATTTCACAAAGTATTCATGCTGGTAAAGTTTTTTGGCTATATATTCCCTTGTTTATGGATCACGTTTGATGACCAAAATAAGTCAAAGGCATTAAAAAATATGACAAATAAAAGAACAAGAGAAGGAGTGTTTAGGGATTTTTCTTGCTAAAGCATAAATAAATAAAATAAATAGCATAACATATTAACAAAATGGAAGTGGATTCAAAATGGAGAAATTTTTATGAAGTTGTTATAATTTACATTTTAACGTTCTTTTGTAAAGATGCTTCGCTCTCACTTTTAAGGTAGAGTGTAGACTCCATGTTAATTTTTTATTTATTTATTTATGTTTGATTATGAAGTTCTGAAAAATTCATAGGTAGCAGTAGCTCCCCTTACACATTATGTCATTGAAAAATGCACAACATTTCTATATTTGGCACAGTTCCATTTCATTATAGAGATTTTGGAAAAAAATTATGACCTTGGATGTTCTCTATTGTATTCAAGTCAGAATGAGATTCATTTCTGGGTATTTTCGAGAATTAAAGGAAAACAAATCATAGACAAAAAAGTTCCTAGTCCTTCATGATGTAATGCTCAAGCCTCCTCATGGATTTGCAAAAGCAAGAATGATACTTAATAAATTCTGCCCTGATCCAAAATATATGGAAACATCGAATTTTTATGATTAATGTTGTGTTTTATATTGTTAATTTTTAATCTTGTTTTTTCTCTCTCCTCGTTTCTTATAGGCGAAACCTACAAACTCCATTTCGCGTATCATTTTCATTTCTTGTTTCGTTTCCCGCTTCCCGTTTCTAGTAACATAGTGCGGTACCCCAAGATCAAAATCACATCAAACAATCTACAACAATTCCATTAGGTGCTCTTGTGAAATTTTAAGGGTGTATGTTCTGTACCCAGAACCATCTTATGAACAAAAATAGTATTCCCTGACAAATGAATCTCATCCCTTCCTCCCAAACCACAGGTTCTCAGTATGATGCCATAGCACTCTCATCCATATATTGATTTTCCCAGCTTTTGACTAGAAAATATATTAAGTATTTGGATGTTTCATGCAGGTTATTTTCATAATGATGAAGCAACTGCATCAACTTTAGACTCAGAAGGATGGCTAAAAACTGGGGATCTATGTTACATTGATGAGGAGGGCTTCCTTTTCATTGTGGACAGAATAACGGAGTTGATCAAGTACAAAGCATTTCAGATACTAAACATTTCGAGGATCATTTAAAGTTCAATTCGAAACCCACAATATTAATCTTTCGAGGATCATTTAAAGTTCAATTCGAAACCACAATATTAATCTTCTAGGAAGTTTTCTAGGAGTTGATCAAGTACAAAGCATTTTAGGTACAAAAAATTTCAAGGACCATTTAAATTTCAATTCGAAACCCATAATAATAATCTTCTACGGATTTTTTTTAGGTTGCGCTCGTAGAGTTAGAGGAGTTGCTCCTCTCAAACCTAGAGATTAGTGATGCTGGTGTTATTCCGTGAGTAGCATTTTCTATTTTTTGTTTTGATAAACCTTCAAAGTTCTACATATAGCTGGATTTACCACTAACTGGTTTGATTAGCTGGATTTACCACTTATTGAGCTAATAAATATTTTTGAAGTTTTATCTATCTTATAACACAGTTTCTCTGCAACATTAGTTGATGCCCCTATTCCTTTACGCATTGATTCAAATATAATTACATACATGTTACTTATTGAAGCATGAAACTCTCTGTCTTTTGGGTTTGTATGGTAGGTATCCTGATGATGAAGTAGGTGAAATACCAATGGCATTTATTGTGAGGAAGTCTGACAGAAATCTCTCTGAAGAAGATGTAAAAAAATTTGTTGCAAATCAGGTAAATGAAACACTGAGATATTTAGTTTGTGAACTTGCCTACTCTCAACCTAAAACTTTGGTTTCTTTTTTTGGAGATCTGCTAATTTCTAAGAGAAAATATCTTTTGTGTGCAGGTTTTGCCATGCAAGAGGATACGTTGAGTAGCATTTGTCAATTCAATTCCCAAGTCCCCCACCAGAAAAATCTTAAGAAAATATTTGATTCATGAGGCTCTGTCCACCTCCAGATTGTGACTCCCACAGAACAACCTTTAATCTTTGTGAAGCAATCATCTGTTAGTTTTTTATTTGAAGTTTGAACAGCATTTTTTATTAAAAAAGCATATTTTAAAAGTGTGTCTAGCTGGTATAATCTCACAATGTTGGTTATAAGCATCGATCAATTTGTTTGATCTTTTTTGTCACTCAGGGTATAATGTTGTAATTGACTTCCTTGGCAGTTTAAGGTATAGATAATGGAAGAAAAATAAACATTTTATTATCATTTCCCTTTTCTTTATCATACCTGCTTTAGTCATTTGTCTACAGAACAACTAAACATATCTACAATATCTGTTTACATCAAGTTTGGGATATGTTCATCATTACTTCTAGCATCTTGTTGACAGATGAAACTTGCAGCACCCAGAGAGAGCATTTCTCTGGTTGGTGTGCAGAACTTATAACATTTTGATCCTACTTGTGGTATTACAATCAAATACTCATGGAAATAGAGAAAGTTATGAAGTTATGAATCTAGAATTGTTTTCATTTTATGAAAAGTTGATTTTTATTGTGAGTTCGTGACATTCATGAGGATTCAAACATTACTCTACAATTGCTAGATAACCACCTTATTCAGTTATGCGGAAAGAGGAAAGGAGTCAACTGGTATGACACATGATCAGCTGGCAACTGTTGTAGAGAAAACACGATTTCTAGAAGAATCATCTGATCACAAGCTTGTCTTGGAAAATTTGACTTGGGTTTGTCATATAATCCCAATCACCTTTATTATAATTCATTGGAATTTGGTTGGCTTCGTTGCCTTCTATGTCTATACTTGTGGTTTTTTATTGAGATTATTTGGGCTTGTTGTCAGTGTTTTTCACTTCGGAGAATGCTTTGTTTTTGTTTTGCTCTAACTATGTGTTGAACATTTTTAAAAATCAATTCTTATTATACAATTTCAAGGACTGTCATAACTCCTCACATAAGTCTTTAAAGGGTGCTAGCTCATTGGAAGAGCACCTACCATGCAGGAGGTTGGTGGTTCGATTCCACTGCACCCTAACATGAATTATTCAATGATATTGTTGAGTTTTTTAATTAAATATTTTTATATTGATTTATTTTAATGGTGAGATATTTTTCTGGAGTCATTGTTTTATATTGTCTCTAGAAAGACAATAGATAGGATTAAATACATTGTCTCCATAAAGACAATAGATAGGATTAAAGACATTGTCTCCATAAAGACAATATGTCTTTAATTCCAACTATTGTCTTTGGAGAGACAAAAATGAAATTGTCTCAAGTTAAGACAATTTACCAAAAAATTGTCTTAAAACCCCCCTTTGTGTTGTAGTGCAACTATTGTCTCTGGAGAGACAAAAATGAAATTGTCTTTGGAGAGACAAAAATGCTTGTGTTATATATTTTCTTTATAGAGACAATATTTTAAGACGATTTAATTTGAGACACCCGCTTAAAGACAATATTTAAGACAATACACAAGTTTTCTTTTGTCTCAAATTAAGACAATTTACCCAAAAATTGTCTTAAATATTGTCTTAAAACCCCCCTTTATGTAGTAGTGATTTTACCAGAATTTTTATTATTTTCTTAACTAATTTGTAGTTTTTTTTAAACTACACTATATTTTATATTTTATAGTTAAATCTTACTCATGGAGAATAAATAGCCCCAACATATCATGACAAAATTATTCAACATTAATATCCATTGGCCCATTTTCGTACAAGTTGATCCCACCCATAGAGAATAAATAACCTCAACATATCAAAACAAAAATATTCCAGATTAATATCCATTAGCCTTTTTCATAATTCACATTGAAATCACAAGTTTGATGTGTAACCCCTTCACAATTGAAGTGCCTTAAGAGTTTTTAAGGGAGCTGAATCCATAGATACAATCAAAAAACCATTTTAGATAACAAAAATCAAGATTTCACCTCAAATTTTTCTGTCAAATTGCACCAGAAACTCCAAAAAATCACACTAATAACAACTCCTTTTCCTACATGTTGCCATAAATACAAAACAAACACCTTTTCCTATTAATCTACCTACTAACAAAAGGTCACTAAGCTCATTCAGTGCAAAATTCACAGCGCGGTAAAAAGGATTACTAATAATAGTTGAGTCGCAAGCCAGAATAGTTGAGTAGCAAGCCAGAGAAGCCACGCCAGGGAGATCCCCATAACTAAAAAAGTTACATATTTTTTTAGTGTAGTGTCAAGCACATCATGGAATCAAATCGATAAATGATTAAATTATAACCACCTCTTTTGTTTAACAGTGAAGAAGATGTGATTTTGAGAGTAAAGCTTCAACGTCTTTCCTATATATGGCCAGACCATGGACCTTGGAGGCAGCTGGATGATTTTTTTTTGGGTAAGGAAGTGAGGATGATACCATAAACAAAGAGCATACAAAACCATTGTAAACACAAACTACTATGCACGTGCTAACAGAACCAGTGTGAACACCAACTTAATTAATAAAATGAAGGTCATTTATCTCTAATAATCTTTACTACCATATAATATGATATCAAAATATGGTATATAGAAAATGAGGTGTGTAAATATTGAAGTTGTCTAATGGAGGAATTGGCTAGACAGTCAAAATTGGCCAGAATCTGGGCCAAAAAAATTTAAGAAATCTTACAGTGTTTGAATCATGAATTTGATGGTAGAAATGGATTCAGCAACATCAAAAACCTTACGACACCCAAAATATTAAAGTTTGATAGTTATAACATGAATTTACAAAAATCCCTACCAGATTTTCTTAAAATTTTACCAGAATTTCCATAATTTTCAGGGCAAAAAAACAGTCTAATTAAACTAAGTATTTCTTGTAAATATAAATCAATATTGAAATGATTTTTTTATTATTAATATATTTCTAAGTATACGTAAATATTAATTTAAATTTAAAAAATTATTTATAACTTTCATTACATATTTATTATATATAACATTAAAATATTTTTTTGTTTTATTAATGATTATTTCTAGTTTCATGTTTTGATAAACTATGGTATTTTCCCATGGTATTTGTTTGCATCTGGTTAAAAGAAAATATTTTAATGTTGTATATAATAAAATATCAAATGTGACTTATGAATAAAATATTTTAATATGAATTAATATTGAAGTATATTTAAAAATAGTTTAATAAAAAAATGGTTTAATGTTCTCATAAAATGATTCAATGAACATCTTATGTAAAATATTTTATGTATTGTTTTAAAAAATTATGTATATATCATATAAATATATTAAAAAAATATTTTTTATGGTTAAAACGTTTGAAGTGGTCTTAGTGTTTTACATTTTAATAATTTTTTAGGTATATATTTTTTATGTCCAAAACCAACAAAGATTTTTTGGATTTATAAGTTTAAGTGATGTAATCTCTATAACATTCAAATATACAGTTTAAACAATGAAAAATTACACATTGTTTTATTGCACTCTAAAATAAGTTTACACTTGAGGAAATTTGATTCCTCTCTACTCATGTTGAATCCATGCTTAAGATGGATCTCTATTGGTTTATACAAACATTTGGACATCATAATCTTGTCAAAAACTTAATAAACTTCACACTCTATTTAATTACTTGATGAGGGTGCATAAGATATCCATCTATGGAATTGCGTCATTTTCCTACAACTGTTGCTCGAAAATTCTCTTTGACATTAGTGACATTCCCTTTCACTTAGACACAGATGACTGGGATGAAAAAAGCCTTGCAATCTTGTGGCCATATCGAATGACATACAAATAGTTGATTGGTTATACATTGTTCAAACTAGTCTATGGAAAAGAAGCAGTCACACCACTTCATTATACAATAAATTTTGTGAATGTAATGATCGTGTTAAAATATGAGGATATAAAATTTTATAAAGAACAACTTCATCAATTACAACAATTTAAAGGAAGACAAGCTCAATGCATTACACCAACAACAAGTGAGAAAAAATCAACAGAAATCATAGCATGTCAGGAACTTGCAAACAAATAATTTAAAAGTAGGATACTTAGCATTATTATATGGCAGTCGAATAAAGGGGAAGCCAAAACAAATTATAAATTTCATGGCTTGGCCCCTTTATGGTCAAAGAC
Source organism: Pinus albicaulis (assembly GCA_034641835.2). Taxonomy (NCBI): domain Eukaryota; kingdom Viridiplantae; phylum Streptophyta; class Pinopsida; order Pinales; family Pinaceae; genus Pinus; species Pinus albicaulis. Next base: position 948,644,025 of record CM076571.1, on the reverse strand, counting down.
ATACATTCTTTTGGAGTTGTTCAACTTAAAACACTTGAACAACACATATTTGAATCAATTTTAAATGGTGCTTGTCTCAAAAAATATATCACTTGAAAACATTGGATGTGACTAGTGAAAACCTCTTTGAGACACCAGGAACATGGGCTAGTTTGAAACGACAAAATGTATATTATTTTTCTTTAGATTAATTGCAATTGTTACACGTAATAAATAAATATGATTATCAGTGAACAATTATACACCTAGTAGAATAATAACCATGTCAGAAAATGAGTACCAATAAATGAGACTTCTAATAATATGAGTAAGTGTCACAAAGAAATGGAGAAAGGAAAAGATTTAAGGAAATTCTTAAATGGTAAATATAGGAAAACAAAACTCGACACCGACAACATCATGAAAGAAGAAAAGATCGATGAATCATATTTAGAGAGAAATTCAAGAAAGTGTTGACTTGTTGGCTCTCCACTACTTTGTGTATCTTATCTATTCCTTTTATTGCATATGATTATCTAGTTCACTTATTCTTTCTTATTGGAAACCAATGTATACTTTCTTCTAGATTACAACAATCGACCTCTGGAGATATAGAGGATTGTCATGATGACAAGGATAGAAAGGAACATTATAAGGCTAGAAAGAAAATAAAGTCAATTTCATGTTGGAATTGTGGAGAGGCACATTTGAAGAAAGACTACCCCTAACAAAAAATAGAAGAGAAAGAATATTTCATATGAATTCCAAGCACATGAACCAACAACCTGAAATAGAAAAAAGAGATGAGGGAGCACCTATTGATTCTCTCTAAGATACTGAAAAGTCCCTTCTTGAACTATTTGGGAGGGTACTAAAAACCTTGGAAAGGACTCTATTTAGCACATTGTGTACATGCTGGTGATGGACATACTTAACACCAGAAATCAAGAGATTGAGTTGTTGTGGACTAATGGATGATGTGTAAAGGGAATGTTTTGCATGAATTTGTTGTTATTGATTGGCTAAAATTTTCTTGTTTCTTTTGTTTGTTGACTTGAGCATGGTCATGCTACTTTGTTTTGATGTTGTGATCTTTTCATTGCTTCCATTATCTTCTTTCTTCCTCTTATAGTTTTGTCTTGATTTGAGTAGTGGGTGTGAGAAGAAAAGGGAAGGAAATAAGATCTGGAAGTAGAGCTAAATAAAAACCCTACTATAAGTACAATAATTTGGTTAAACCCTCTGCACAAGATAAATGGAAGTAAGGGGATGAAAGAAAATTACAGGACAACTAATGTGGACATGGCTGAGTCAACTTGAACAAAATAGATAGCGATGTAAAAACCATGAAAATGGCATAAAAAGAAAGTTTTCCTAAACCTGAATAATGCATGGTTGATATATATATGAGCGATGAGAAAATAAGATAAAGGAATAATGATGCTTGTTGGTTTTATAGGTCATTAGTTGAGAACCATCATAGTAGAAAGATAAGTAATTAACCTTATGATTGTGTAAATGGTATGAAAATGGAATTTGTATTTACGATGTTTTGTTTAACACAATGAGTTTATTTAATGGATTCAATGTGATATATAATATCCATTGGGAAAGTGGGAAATAATGACGTGTTGTTGATCATTATCATCATTAATATGTTATGTTATACTTATGATATTTGCTGCGAGCATGAATGAAAATGATAAAGGTTGGAAATTGACAGTGTATACTTTACATGGATGAGAACATTTTGGAATTGAATGCAAATGAAGATGTATTTATTAGGTTTCATTGAAATATATGAATGGTTGGGTTGATTAATTTATCAATAATGTGTGAGGTTGAGTGTTGAATTTCAACAAGAAATTGCAGCACCCACACTATTGTGGGACCAAAATGTCCAAGCGGCACCTACACTAGTGTGGGACCACAGGTCTTAGCATCACCTATGCTGGTGTGGGCTAAATTTGGTGCATGTCTATTTTAATTATCCCTTAATTAAAATGGACAATAAAATGTAATCTTATCTCAAAATCAATTGTAATAGTTAATTGAGTGTGATAAACTCAATTAGCTCATGAATTTCGAGTTGAGGGTAGTTGGTGAGGCATGCAGAGTAATTCTAGTTGTACTAGAGTTTGAAGTGTAGTTGGTGCATTAGTTAATGCATGTTGTAATCATTTAACTTGGTTAAGTGAGTTAAAGTCAATTTTGCTAGTTTTAATTGTTTGTTGCACTAGTGAGAGATCAAGCGAATTAAATATTATTAAATTCACAATCAGTGATCTCACATGCAACTGATGATTTACTATTATTAGCTGCATGCATGTCAGTTCCAGTGGAAACCCATTTAAGATTAAGGAGAAAGGGGTGTTAATTATCAGTTGTAGGATTATTTGGTTGCACCCATGCAACCAAACACCTATTGGATTTCCCATGATCCTTGTGCAGTTTTGGAAGGCCAAAATTCCTATTCTTTATGGATTTCATTTATCAGGAATTGTGCAAGAAAGGTAGGTTGTTTAGAGGTTGAGAATTGGCTAAGTGTTGGCCAATTTTGTCCGAGATAGTGTGATACAGATAGTTGAGTGCTGGAGACTCTTGTGAGAAGAGGGAATTGTATTTTTTTCATGTATCCATGCTAAATATACAATAGAAGATAGTGGGGTTTTGAGCAGCAAGCTTTCCTCGGGAAATTATCTGTGTTGTGGTTTGATTTTATTTTTTATTTTCTTCATGTGATTAGTGATTGTGTTTAATTTCCGTAATTGGTTTGTAGAAGCGTATTACTAGTGTAGTCCCTTATGGTTGTTAGTGTAGCCCCCTTATTGTTATTATTTTACCCATGTAACCCCCATATTGTTATTATTGTGCCCTTACATTATTATTATTAGGTCGGCTAGGATTATATTGTGATCCCATGGACTCCTATATATAGAAGGAGGTTTTGTCATTTGTATCATCCAAGAATTGTTCATTTATGTAATTTAAAGGAGGCTTCCCCCTCGAAGTGGATTAATTATAAGGCATTGATCTCTCTTTTCTTCTATTTTTGGAGTTGGTTTCATAACATTTGGTATCAAAGCTTTGGATTCTAGGGTTTTGCTGCTCCAAACAAGTCATCGTGGCATGTTCGCTATAATTTTTTTTCTACGAAGTTTTAGAAGCTTAAATTTGTATCACACAAAGCCGAAATCCTGAGGAAAGTCATGTAAAAATTTGAGATCTTGGTTCGCAATAGTTTTAGAGATATGATCTATGTAAGTTATGGTTTTTGCAGGCTCTCGAATTTCATCTAAAAGAGGTGACCTTGGGAAAATTGCCATAACTCCCTCTTTGAGCATCGGATTGGAATTCTGTAAAAATCAGTCGAAAGTGACTGTAGTTTTTTGTGTATCAATTTCAGAGTAGAAGGAGGAAACAGTGACACATGGCATGTCATACAATTTCTCTCTATTGAACTAGTCCATAATTAGGTCATTGTGGGAGATTGGGAATAACTTTTTCTTGAAGCATCCAAATCAGTTTAGACCCATGGAATTCGAAAGAAGATTCAGAGGGCTACTACAAGACATAATTTTAGATATTTAAGATCCAAAATCACATAGATAATTCAATTTCAATATCGAGCTCCTCAAACGCAAGGAAAAGGTGTGTACTGTTTTTCAAATTTCATAAGTCTTGTTTGAAAAATCAGTTTGAAGTGATTCCAAGGGCATATTGAAGCATAGATATTATTACTGAGTTCTAAAATGCCCCCTAAAAAAGAATGAAGCATCTATTAAGCCCTCATAATACTCTACTATGACTCATGAAGATGAAGAAGTGCAACATGATATACCAAAATTACAAGAGCAAGTGCACCAAATTTCGCTCTCGCAAAGAGCAACACAAATTGAAATGGAAGTTTTGAAGAAAGGCATGGAAGTGAAGATGGATGGTTTGAGGAATAATATGGATGGTTTGAAGAAAGGTGTGGAAGATAATATGGAGGGTTGAAGAAAGACGTGGAAGCTAAGATGGATGGTTTGAAGAATGACATGGAAGACATGGAAGAAAAAAAGGAAGGTTTGAAGGAATGTTTGAAAATTTTGATACAAGAAACGATTCCTAATGGCAAAAAGATAGTAGAGGAAACTCATGATGAGAACAAAATAAATATTAATCATGATTTCATAAACTCGAATGTTGGATGGAAGACCCACTATATTCCAAATATCGATATGATGAAGTTTGATGGCAAGGATCATGTAACATGGATTGATCTGAGTAATTTCCTGATACCCTTTAAAAAATGACCTTTTACTTTGGCTGATGTGTTAGAATTTCATCAAAGCATTAATGAACATAAAAGAACATATGTGCATGCTGGAAAGAAGAGGAACGTAACAAGCATTGGCAACATAAGAGATTGATAACAGAGGTCATCCAAGAGGGACTACGTCTCCGGGCCTCGGTGTCAAGATGGTGTAGGCCATTGCATTAAGTGTTGGAAAGAGTGATGATGTACATAGATTATATTTTACCTATCGTACAAGGAAAATTCCTTCACGCAGGAGTGGCTGGACCACTCCACGAGATGTTCCACTATAGGAACTCTCATCCATAATAAGGAATCCTATCAGTATGACAACAACTCACACATAATTACTATGTATCCTGCTAGCATGGCAACAAAGGAATCTCAGTCAAACATACATGTGAAAATGAGTATCCCGCCAACATGGAAGAAAAAGGGATTTCAAACATAATACAAATCCATGATAGAAATTACATCTCACATCAAGAACAAAACAATATCCCACATCAAACATCAACAGGGATTTGTACAACACAATACATCTCATAACAAAGAGACAATGAAGTACATGAACTCGACGCATCATATACCTCACACTGAAGATGACTAAAGAACAAGATGTTCCACTGCTAGATATGAAATCACCATTGCAATCATGGCGTCAAAAGGTGTGAAATCGACTACTCACTCATTGAATGCTGACACTTACATCCCACTTTGAAAAGTAGCTGAAAAATATAAACCACAGATGGAAAATTTGATTGCACCACCGAACTCATGTCACCTAGAGGTGTAGGATTGACTGTCAATTTGCTGAATTTTGACAAAGTGAAAATTTTGGCCTTAGGGAATCTTTTAGATTCCCCTAGATTACTCAAAGATGTTGCTCCACAGGGAATCTAGAAATCTACAACCCAAAATAGGAATCTGATCTCACCATTGAGATCCTTGCGAAATTTCGAGAAGAATGAGTATAAGGTTGACCTCATTCTGACACTGGTGGATTTCGACCTCCAAGGAATCTGAAAAATTCCCTCAAGATTCCTAAAGATTCTCCTCCATAGGGAATATGCAAAATCATTGCTCAAAAGGAAAATCTAGGCGCACCATCGCAATCCCTGCGAAATTCTAATTAAAATGCATATAAAGTTTGATACATTCTGAAAATTTACCTTCTTGAGATCAAAAGATTCCCTTGGCATCAAACTGGAATCTTTCTTGAACTGCATGCACCATTCGTCTGGTCTCTACCTTGAATTGTGTGCATAGATCCATTGGGCGCACTTGTGAAATGAAGGGTTCTTATAAAAAATTGAGGGTGGATTTACCAGCCTAATAAAGTAAGCACGCTGGTCAAAATAGGCAAGTAGTTGAGGAGGGGTCGGGGGATCAAATCTTGCCCTTCCTTATTTTAAACCCAACCATGGTTGAGCACGCTTTTTTTTTTTTGTGGTGTGGGCCGAGTCCGCATTGGGTGGTCAACCCAACCAACCGGCGAAGGCATAGTTGGCATATGACATATGTTTTAACACCGTATATATCATACGAGATATAAAGCACATATAACGATGGTTGTGTGGTTTTAATATAGTTTGGTTAATGACATAACCACCATAGCCACATATACCCCATACTTTTAATATGTTTTAACCATATTCGTTCAAAATTTAATTTCGTTTGTTTTATATGGTTTAAATATAATACCATATGTTATATTTAATAAAAATTTTGTTATATGGTTATTATATTTAAATATATATTTTGTCATATATAGTTTGATTTTAATATATGACTTGTAAACTATATTTTCTATAGTTTGCTTTTATGTCATTTTAATAATAGATTTTTTTTTGTCTTTTCTGTGCAAGTTGAGGACCAATGGAGAAGTGCCATGTGTCAACAGTTGAGGGACTGCCATGTGGGTCCCACATGCTCACTAAGATGCCATGTGGCACACCGTGAGCCCCACGTTCCCTGCCTTAACAAAACTTCAAATTGATCTAACTCCCTCATACGAGCTTCGATTGATGTGATGTTTGCCCCGTTGCGATCAGGGCGACGAGCTCTTTAATCTGAAGCTGAGTTTGTCACATTCTTGACACTTTGAATTTCGAGCCTTTCTCGAAGCCACTGGTTTCTGAAGAGCCAATTTTCTTAACAAACACCCCAAATATCACATGGATGTATTCATATATGCATTTCTTTCATAAAGACATAAGTGAAAAAATATAACAACATAAACCCTATAGTGAAGTGTGTAGCAATGAGAACACAAATCTAATCAGGTATATAACACAATTGTAATTATCATGCCTAGGCTAATAAACATAAGACAAATTTAACAAGACTTATGACATAGTTTCATCAACAACACAGAATTACACGGATTATTTATTCCTGAGCCTTGAGAAGGATGGAAATGTAGACCCAAGATCTAGGCATACTTCACTATGAAATCTGGGAAGGAAACCATATGAGGTAAAAAAAACAATATGGCCAGGGAGTGAGGAATCTCCATTATTCCTACTCATAATTGTGAACACTGCTAATAAGGGCTTGCAGTAAATTCAAGATTATACCACTGTAAATAATAATGATTTTCCATGTTATTCACTAGAAAAACATAATCAATACAACCACACACAGTTGGAGTACAATTAAAACATTCCCAATCAGCATATTAGGTAGCCATGTAAACAATACAAACACATACCATGCCTCATACAACATTTATATAATTGATTTGTGGAGGAACTAATGATCCTTAATATTAGTATAGCATTCTAAAGATACAAATAAAAATATAATATATAAATCATAAGAATAAAATAAGGTTATACTTATCTTCTACAAGTTTCGACAACTAAGAGTGGGACTCTAACTCTCCACCCAATAATAGAAAGTTGCAACCAAGTCTTACTTGCAATTGTCACCCTCGAGCTACATTCCAAAGCTTAAGGTAGAGTGGTTCTGAGGGATTTTCACCAACAACACAGTTGTAACAAGATGAAACTAACCACATTTCCTTCATCAACTAGAGGCAAGCACCCTCTCTCTCTATGATGCTTATTCCCAACAAACCTTCAAGAGGGTTCTTAAATTGGTTTTAACCCTCTAAATCTTACAACAACAAAATAATATGTCCTGCTATCTATTATGTGTTCTCACCTTCGATCTTGGAGGGATTTCCTTTTCTCATAGCTAGCGTACATGTTGAGAACCTTTCCCTTATCTATGAACACTCTTAAAGAGATCCTTATCTCTGCATAACCCCTATGCATCTGTCAGCAAGCTCCATGTATCCATGTCTTCCTTCCGTGAATAATCATCCTCCTTTTTCCAACATAATAATTTCCCCTTCTCCCCCACGATTGCACAATTTTCAACCACATGGACTACACAACCCATGCTTCCTTAATGTTTTTTTCCTGTTCTTTCTTGTGGTTAGATTTAAAGGACACCTACACCTGTCCTTATTTCTTCAAGTAATTTAGAGCATAGTCAGCACACTCAACCAACCAAGACTAATATTTAAAACAATAATTCCCTTAAGCAATATCCTACCTCAAGCAATGGAATTTGTGTCCCTCTCTCAACCATTTAAAGTAATTCAAATTATTTACAAGAGATAAATATTAACCAAGGGATATCACATCATCATTATTTTCCAAGATGAGTAATTTTGTTTCTTGAAATTTATTCCTTTTTAACCATTTTTTGTCACAACCAAAGAATTTCACCCTTTTTTCCTTCATTACCTTCTATGATAAATGAGTAGGTTTAGGTAGGGTTGAGTATATTTCTCTTGCTATATACTATGGTTTATAGTATTATGATTCTAGGTTTTGAGTTATGTATACAAACTCTAGAGAAGAAATAACATTAGAAGTGATGGTGACTCATATAGCTTAGAAATAACATTAAAAGTGATGGTGACTCATATAGCTTAGAAATAACATTAGAAGTGATGGTCACTCATAAAGCTTATAAATAACATTAGAAGTGATGGTGACTCATATAGCTTATGTTTTAGCACTATGGTTTATCCCTTAGTAGAAGACATAGAGAGTGGAGCTATTTTTTGTCATGATTTTGAAGATTTGGTCTTTTAGATGTAAGGTTAGGTAAGAACATGAAGAAATAATTTTATCATCTTGATCTTGGTGTGAGGCCTTGTTTGGAAATCAATTCTTGAATTATTCATGTTCCATGGAGGGATCTGTGTTTTTTTTATACAAGAGTTAAAGATTTAGGATTTGAGGACTCAAATCCTAAAATTGACATGTTGATTTGGATGATAACTCTAAAGTTGTCTTGCCATGTATTTTTTGTGATGCAATGTGCTCAAGGTTTGCAAACCCTAAGGAAGATAACCATGGCAGTGTAAAAATATTTTGTGATACATACATGTAATTAAAGCCAACGAGGGCTTGTTGGTGTTGATGTTTACATGTTGTATATATTTATAGGTGGTTAGGGTATTGAAGAGATTGAAGATTGTATCAAATTTGTGATCAAGCTATGATGTGAACTCTCTCTCTCTCTCTCTCTCTCTCACACACACACACATGCATACAAGAAGTTTCTAGTTTTCCAGTAATATATAATTTTAGATGTATTTACTTCTCATTGTGTCATTGTTGAACTAATTGCCAACACTTAATGTTCAGTTTGAATTAATAAATTTAAGAGATGAAAAAAAAAATAGTGACTTGAAAAACATCTTGAATATAATAGGGTGTATTTACTATCGTAAATTATTTTGAAAGTAAAGTTATTTTATGTTGGTTTTGTACTTGGAAAAGTGTGCCTTGAGGGATAAAACTTATTATTGTATGATTGGTATCTTTTCTCGTGATATACCTAGTATGTTGGAAGGAAGTGATATGAAATATTGTTCATTATTTTTTGTTGTAAATTAGTATTTTATATGAACTTTAAGTTCAAATTTTATAGGGATTTGATTTGAGGAACCTTTGGTTTGAAGTGAATTTTCTAAATTTAAAATAAAATACAAGTGCATAGAGTTCTACATTTCTGACACTTCATAGTTCTTGAGACACTTTTTATGATCCAAGGATCAAATCAAATGTATTAGGGACTAAATGATGCTTTTATGGTTCATGAAACATGCATAGGGTTTGAAACCACAACACAATCCCTATAAATTAAATTTCTATCCCACAAGTATAATATGGATGAAATTACAAGGTTTGGGACAAAAAGGATTGATATTAGGGCCTTCATCATGGTCTAAGGATAACCACTAGTGTCTTACGGCCTAAAATATACTTGGGCTCATGGAACATGCATAAAGGCCTTGTAAAGGGAATCTTTATCACATTACTATAATATAAATACCTTTGTAAGGTTTGTCATGCTATGGATGGGTCTCAAGTCGCTATAAAAGTATTTTTTATCATACAAGTGACATATGTGCACTATGTTGAGGATTTGTGCACTAGTAACTGGTATTAGGGCACTCACGATGGTCTTCGGAGTGAAAAAATGGTTCTAAATTTTGGCTAGTCCATTTTTAAACATTAAAAAATAGAAGAAGAAGTGTAGAAATATCAAACATATATAACATAAAATATGTAGACCTCTTGAGATCTTCCAATGTTCTAAATATTACAAAAAATTAAGGTCAAAATAAAAGGATATGAAAAAAATGCCACCTTTAAAAGAACATAATTATGAATGGGTTATAATTTTTGTATTTATTTATAATTTTAAATAATCTATGAGTGTTATGGAACATGCATACATTAGGGCTTACATGCACATAACCCACCATTCTTCTAAGTAATTATACAACTAAACAAATGGTAGATTCCTTATAAATATTTTTATCAAACAACATGAGTAGATACTCCAGTTTCTTTTCTAAATAAAGTAAACACTAAAATGGCACAAGGGTCCCTAATTTGGTTCAAATTTTATGCTTGAGAGAAATGACGAGATTTGAAGGTTATATGATAATGGTACGAGATTTCCCCTCATCAACGTTTGAGATAAGTGATAATAGTTGAAGGTTTTATGATAATGGTAATGGATTTCTCTTCAAAAATGCTCACAGAAATTTGACAATCTTGCACACAAGAAAGTGTCGAGGAAGTATGTTAGTATGAAAAATCTTTGAAATCTACTCAAACCACCCTTTAAAGCTTGCATAAATGCATAGATATCAACAAAATAAAATCTTATGATTGAGATAAGCAATGATATTTGTAGTTTTTATGATAATATTAATGGGATTATCCTCAATAGTGCTCACAAAAAATTGAAAATATTACACACAAAAATGGTTTGATGAAGCAAGATAGCATGAAAAGTTACCAAACATGCTTAAACCCTTTTAAAACTAGCATATATGAATAGATATCATTGAAAAAAACCCAAATATAATCATACTTAGATATTTTTGGAAAAACATGTAACTATTCCAAGTGATTTGCATATGTTAGAAGCAAAAAAAGGAGGGGGGGGCAGTCCTCAGTTGTTATGCAACCAACTCACAAAATAGAATAAAATATAGATCAATGACTGAAAAATTATCCTTTTCGAGGGGGAAACCTCCTTTATATTACATAAATGAACAATTCTTGGATGATAGAAATGATAAGACCTCCTTGGTATATATAGGTTTCACAATATAATCAGAGCCTACATATCAATAATAATGTAAGGACACAACTATAACAACATGGGGGATACATGGGCACAATAATAACAATAGGGTATACACTAACAATAACAATAAGGGGAACACACTAGTATTATAGGAACCTGACATGCCCCTCTCCTTCAAAAAAGTGTTGTCCTCAATGCTTGAGTAGTTCTAGATGCTTTTGTATAAAATTATCATTCCCCCATGTGGAATATTCAGTGGGTAAGTTCTTCCACTTAATGAGATACTCTGAAATTAATCGATTCCATAGATGTCGAGTTCTTGTTTCCGTGACTGCTTCAGGCTCAAATATGATTTTTCCTTCTCCGTCATGTTCTGGAAATATTGTTTGAACTGGGATATTCTCACTGATAACCTTCTTTAAGCATGGAACATGGAAAAATGGGTATACTCAGGAAGATGCAAGAAACTCCAATTTGTATACCATAGTACCAATCTTTTACAACTCCTTATAAGGATCATAGTACTTGGGTGATAATTTACTATCCTTCTTAGCTTGCTTGAGGGAAATTTATTTATATAGTTGTAGCCATAAAAATACCTAGTCACCTACATCAAAACTTATTTCATTGTGATGTTGATATGCCTATTGTTTCATTCGATTTTGTGCCAGAGTGAGGTTATTCTTTAAGAGTTGTAGAACTTTTTGTTGATTCTCGATGTGATCTTCCACTACTTGAACATTAGATTTTTCTCTTACATATGATGTGATGGATGATGGATGGTATCCATAAAGTGCCATAAATGGAGTCATTTTTGCTATAATATGGAAGGAAGTGTTATAACACCATTCAACTAGAGGTAACCACTTGATTCATTATGTTTGTTTATCAAATACAAAGCAACGAAGATATCATTCCAAACATTTATTCACTATCTTATTTTGTTCGTCAGATTGAGGATGATAAGATGAGTTATGAGCTAATTGAGGAAAAATACAAGAAAATGGAGTCTTTGTCACTTACAATAATCTTTGGGTTTCCATATAGATTTTGAATTGTTTCCATAAATGCAGTAGAAATTGTACTATATTTAAAAGGATGAGATAATGCACAAAACTGTGCATACTTGGTAATTCTATCAACTACCACCATTATGACACTCTTTCCTTCAGACTTGGGTAAACCTATGATAAAATCCATTGATTCCTCCTCCCAATGCTGACTTGGAATGGCTAAAGTTTGTAACAGACCCATGGTCTTAATTTTCTCAACTTATTTTGTTCGCAAACCAAACATTTTGCCACAAAATTTCGAATATTAGATTTAAGGCCATCTCAAAATAATTCCTTCTTTACCCCATTGTAAGTTTTTAAAAATCATGAGTGCCATACTAAGGGGGAGGTGTGCAATTCCTAAAGAAACTTTTGCTTGATTTTGGAATCCTTACAAATATATAATCAATATTTGTACCATAATGAATCATTTTTACAGCTAAATATATTAGATGTATTAGGATCTTGTTGCAACATTTGAATGAGTGTCCACACCTCTTCATCATTCTTCCATTCATCCCTTGCTTCGGTTATCCTATCAAGTTGGATAATAGAAATGGCACAAAGAAATGCTTCCATGTCCTCTTCCTTTCTTGAGAGTGCATCTGCAACAACATTTTTCTTCCCTTTTTTGTAGATGATTTCAAAGTCATAACCCAACATCTTTGTGACCCATTTTTTTTGCTACTCTGAAAATGACCTTTGTTCCAAAAATTATTTAAGACTATCATGATATTTTTTTAGCTTGAAGTTTCTTCCCAATAGGTAAGGTATCCATTTCTTTAAGGCATGTATTATTTCCAACACTTCCTTCTCATAAATAGGTTTGTGTAAAAAATTTCCTTTTATTGGAAAACTTTCAAAATAAATGGTTATTCCTTATTGCATTAAAACAACACCAATTCTATTTGTAATGTTCCAAATGGGGAAAAATAGGCTTAGTAGGGAATATCTTTAGATATTCCACTATGGAATCACAGCAGCATGGAAACACACCAGCAAATTCTAAACCAGAGATAGACTAGTAGGGCATTTACTAGTTATATCACCTCTAAGGAGAGGATGAAAACCAAAGGCTTCCTGGCCCGTTCTAGACTTTGTCTATAGAAGACTGATGAAACACAGCAAGTGTGGGAATGACACACTCCTCTCAGATTTTTTTTCCCTTGGGAACCGTAGATCTACAGATCTGATAATGGATTTAGAAGAGAAGAAAAAACCAAACAAGGAAGAAGCGGGAAATTCCACTCTCAGGAAAATCTGCAATAGGCTCAAGGAGGACTCTGTATAAGCAAGCCAGTGTAAAAATAATGTAGGCCAGGGCTGGGTTCCCTTATTTTATGATATGTGGGACCTCCATGCAGATTTTCAGCAAAAAAAAATGAGTTTAGAGGGCTTAAAAAGATCTCCCACAATCAACACTAGCTGAAAATCAGCTAAAGGAGAGAGCTGGGTTAATGGAGAAACCCTCCTTCAGGAATTGCGCAGTTTCTGCTGGAAGACAATGGAAATCAGTCATTAATCTCATATTACAGTCTGGAAGCAAGAAATCAGATCCATAATGAAGTTAATTTTTAGAAGCATTGAATTTACATGAAGCAAGAGCAAGAATCCCTTCAGAAATTATAGCAGAAACACATGGAAAATCTGCAGAAAGACTTGACAACGTTCTATATGAGGAGCTTCAGCTGCTGGAGGTTAAATCTCAAATCTACAACTGATGAATGACTGAAACATCAGATCCATACCAGATCTGGAAACTACTCAGCCTTCTTAACAAGATCCCCTTGGGGTTTTATCAAAATAATGCATAAATAAGTGTAGATCTAGCTTTTAAGACACTGAACTGCAGAAAAATTCAGATATTTCTAAAGATGGCTTTCATTACATTATATATCAGATCTGAATGTGAGTAGATCAACAAACTACTTTACAAATCTTCAAGGGAGAGGCAAGCCTCAATCACTAGGAAGTAAGTACAATGAGAAATCTAAGCAGCAGTGAAACATGTACATAGAAATAATGTAGTTCCCTAAGGAGACAGCGCAGTACCTTAACTGAAATGTTACAGCAGATAAAATTACAGATCTGAAATCAAAATGAGAGTGAGATCCTCTTCTGGATGGTCACAAGACACCCTCCCTGAGAGAAATCTCCTCTAAACAACTAGATCTTGCAGATCTAGTTCCCCCACTTGCTGCGACTCACAAGCAGCTGCAAAACCCTCAACAAGACCAGCGTTGCTATAGAGATGAAGCTTGGCCATAATGCCAGATAGTGGAGAGATACATCCCAATCCCCTCCAAAGAGCTACTCCATGGAAGGAGAGAGGATTCCTAAACAGGAAATCCTCTTCCCTTAGGCTATACAGCCAAGAGAATAGAGTTGCTGCAACAACTTCTCAAAATTCTTCAACAACCTTTACTTGCTGCCTCTCCTTATTTTTATAACATGAGGGCTTGCCAAAACCCTAAACCACCTTCTTCAACTTATCCTCTTTCACACATGAGATCCTCTTCTAGAAGTACGTTGTGCTTGATGGATAAGCTTCCCTCCAATTTGCGCTATAGGTGGGGCCAAGGTTGACCCATTCAAATGAATTTCCCCTTTTCACACTTAGGGGTGTTTAATATAATAGCCCAAATTTATCCCCTTTCAAATTGGGCATGTATTTATTCTCAACTTAGGAGTTTAATAAACCTCCTTCACATACTTTAATTCATGAATAAAGAAAACTGAAGTTAAAATTCAATGTTCCCATTAGCTGCAAAAATTGGGAACATTACACTATTTCCTGAGGCATCACATTCCATAATAAAGGTATTTTTGAAGTCTGGCATAGTTAAGACATCTTCTTGGCACATTGGATCTTTAAGATGTTCAAAGGCCATAGTTGCTTATGGATTCCAAGGAAATTCATCTTTCTTCAGTAATGTTGTTAGAGGTGTTGTTATTCTCCCATAGTTATTAAAAAACTTGTGATAATGCATTGTTAACCCGAGAAATACTCAAATACGCTTAATGGTTGTGGGGAATTTCCAATCCTTAATGTATTTAATTTTTTCAAGGTCTACCTTATCACCCTCATGAGATACAATATGTCTTAAATATTCCACCTCCTGTACTCCAAAGAAACATTTCGAGGTTTTCGCATATAATTTTTTCTCCTCCAATAGTTTGAACACTATGTCAACATGTTTAACATGATCCTTCCAAGACTTGCTATAGATTAGTATATCATCAAAAAATACTAACATGAATTTTATAAGGAAGGGTTTGAAAATGTAATTCATCAAACCTTGAAAAGTGGAAGGTGCATTAG
The DNA here is from genome assembly GCA_034641835.2 of Pinus albicaulis. Taxonomy (NCBI): domain Eukaryota; kingdom Viridiplantae; phylum Streptophyta; class Pinopsida; order Pinales; family Pinaceae; genus Pinus; species Pinus albicaulis. The sequence continues at coordinate 948,628,739 of CM076571.1, read as the reverse complement.
TAAGGCCAAAAGGCATGAAAAAAAATTCATAATGACCCTCATGAGTTATGAATGTTGTTTTCATAATGTATTCAATCTTCATTCTAATTTGATGATATCCTAAACGAAGATCCAACTTGGTGAAGTAAATTGCTCCATGTAATTCATCCAACAATTCATAAATGACATGAATGGGAAATTTATCTTTAATAGTAATCATGTTGAGATCCCTATAATATGGACACGTATGCCATGATCCATCCTTCTGGTGCACCAATACTACTAGAGCAGAGAAATAACTTTGCTTAGGTTGAATTATACCCACTTCTAGCATTTCTACAACCATATTTTCAGTTTCACTCTTTTGAGAATATGAATATATGTAAGGTCCGAGTTTTGGCGGAACACTTCCTGGAATCAAATTAATAGCATGATCATGATCATAAATAGGTGGGAGGCCTTTGGGAGTCTAAAAAACCTTGGAATGATTGTCCAAGACTTTTTGGAGATCTGGAGAAATAGATGATTTCAATGTTTGAGCCTCTAGTGAGCATAATTGTCTAATGAATCCTTGTTTTTATTTCTTCAGAAGATTTTTCATGTCATTAGAGCTAATTATATTTCTAGGTTTCCCTACAATACCCCTTAATTCAAATTCCTTTCCTTCCCAATTTTTTTTTAAGAAAAGTTCTTGAAAATTAAATTCTATCGTCCCCAAAGATTGTAACTATTGGACTCTTAGCACAACATCAACACCACCAATTGGAATGTAAATCATTGGACTATTCAATACATATTCCTCCATGCTTAGCTTTGTATTATGGAACTTTCTATATAAATTTATAGTTCCTCCATTTGTAACCATCATTTGACACTCTGGTGCTGGATATAAGAAGGAATTCAATTCCTTGGCTATCTTACAATGAATAAAATTATGGTTACTACTCGAATCGATCAAAACCATTGTCTTTTTCTTCTTGATATATCATTCTATATTGAGAGTTTGAGGAGTGGTAATTCTAGCCAATGCGGTACAAGATATTGTCAGATTCATTTCTTCTTTCTTTGTATATATTCCTCTTTTGATGTTTCTTCTTCCTTTTCTTCCTCCTCTTCACAATCTCTGTAGAATAATTTCTTCTCGGCACACTTATGACCTTTAGTGTATTTGCTATGACAACTATAACAAAGCCCTTTTTTCTTTTTTCCTCCAATTTTTGTGGTGTCAACATTGTATGTTGTGGAATACTAGGAGCAACAACACTTCCATATTTATAGTTGTGAGTGGTAGAGTCCCTTTTGCCATAATTTTTCTTTCAAATTTTATTTCCACCCTAAATGCCTTCTCTAATGAATCAGGTTCCTAAAGGAAAACCTCATGTTGGATATTATGTTTTAAATTCCCTATGAAAACATCAATCCTATGCTCTTCCATAATATCGATTACCCTAATATTAAATTTTTGGAAGTCTTCAATGTGCTCCACCATTGAACCCTTTTGTTTGAGATTTATCAATTGGATAAAGAAGGTGTTTCTCTTTGTATCTTTATAATGTTCTATCATTTCCTCCATAAAAATTGACTACGTGACAAGTATTTTATGAGAAAAAATCCATTTATACCATATGAATTGATTGGGTTCTAAATATAAAGTTGCAATACATACGTTTTTGTGAGGGTTGCACATCGTGTAGGTCAAAATATTGCTACATCTATAGTATCAATATTACCAAATATTTTCCATCAAACTTCCTCATATCTATATTTATAATGTGGTAGTTCTTAAAACCCACATTGGATTTTCTAAAATCAGAGTTCATATTCCTTTTTTCCTCATCATGATTTTCATGGATTACCTTGTCACCACTAGGAAACCTTTTTTTGCAACAACTTTGTCAAACCTTCCATGTTTTCTTTCAAACCATCCATATTATCTTCCATGTCATCCGTCAAACCTTCCATCTCTACTTTTAAACCATCCATGTCATCTTTGGTTTCTCTTTGTGAGAGCGAAATTTGTTGCACTTGGTCCCGTAATTTTGATATATGATGTTGTAATTCTTCTTCTTCATGTGTCATATTATAGATTTAAGAGGGATTAATGGGTGTAGAATTATTTTGTTTTGGAGGAATTTTAGAACCCAATATTGATACCTATGCTTCAATATTCCCTTGGAATCACTTCAAACTGATTTTTCAAGAAAAATTTATGCAATTTTTTAAAACAAATACACACCTTCTTTTTTTAGTTTTGGGAGCTTGATCTTGAAACTATTGTAACTCTGTAATTTTGGCTTTCCAAGTTCTGAAATTCCTTCTTGTGGTAGCCATCTGAGTCTTCTTTCCAACGCCACAATTCAGACCAAATTTGTATTCTCCAAGTTAAATCTATGTCCAATACCTGATTATGGACTTGTTCAGTAGACCGAGCTTGTACGAAGTTCCATGTGTCACAGTTTCGACTTTCATTCATGAAATTTCTACATGAAAAACTAAATTTTGTGCTCTTGCTTCCACTTTTTATGAAATACAAATTAGATGCTTGAAAATAAGATTATGGTTGTTTTCCCTTGGTCACTTTTTTAGGACTGAATACTGGAGTATGAAAAAACCCTAAATTATTCGGCCCATATCTCCGCAAATATATTGAACCAAGATCTGATATTTGTACACGAAGTTCACCACGATTTTGGCTCCACGTGGGTGAAATTTCAGATTATGAAGCTTCGTAGAAAAAAATTTATAGTGAAAATTCCAATATGACCTATTTGAAGTAGTGAAATCCTAGAATCCAAAGCTATGATACCAAATTTTATGCAACCAACTCACAAAATAGAAGAAAAGATAAATCAAGGTCTTAAAAATTATCCTCTTCGAGGGGGAAACCTCCTTTACATTATATAAATGAACATTTTTTAGATGATACAAATGATAATACCTTCTTTCTATATATAGGGGTCTAAGGGTTCATAATATGATCAAAGCCTACGTATCAATAATAATGTAAGGACACAGCAATAACAATAGTGGGCTTCTATGGGGCACAACAATAACAACATGGGGGATACATGGACACACTAATAATAATAGGGGATACACTAACAATAACAATAAGGGGAACATACTAGCATTATAGCGACCTAACATCAATCCAAATTGAGGACCATTCATTGTACACTCGTTATATCATAATTGATAAAACTGATGTGAACATGAAGTTTATGATGGAATGACTATTTTGGAGGCCATCCTTGTATTTTGGATGTCCTTATCATGGATCCACAAAGGTGTCTTAAATGTTATCTGCCATTTTTTATGTAGATTCTTATGGTTTGGAGAAAATAAGGAATTCATCCTTCCATGGGTTAGATAGGAAAAAATCACAGTGTCAAATGCCTAGGGGTTGGGGCGTAAAAGGAATTCCATTATTTGTGAAGACATTGATAGCTAAAGTGGGGTGGAGATTTCTCTCCACGAATAGTCTTTAGACCTCATTGGTGCACACAAAATTTATCCATCCTCTTTTTACTATCCAATGGATCATATCATTGACAAGAAAATTTCTAATGCTTCAGTGATATGAAAATTTCTAAGGGGAGTTATGTGGAAGGTAGGAAATAGAGAAAAGGTGAGGAAATGGGTGGGATGTGGGGAAGTATTTCATATCTTATTTGAATCAGTAACATTCTTAAATGAAAGTGGCAATTTTACCATGAATCAAGTGGTAGATGACACTTGATCCACAATGTGGGCCCAAGGATGGGTTGATGGTAAACAACTCATTATTATATTTTCTTTCATGGGACTTTGTAAGAACTATATTTTTTCCTTAAACATGTCACGAGTCAAAATACAAGACCAGCAGGATTCATTGTGTTAGTTACATTCTCCTTTCAGGGAATGTACACCAAAAACATGTTACCTACAGATAATCCTTATAGATAGACTGGAGGCCTAAGCCTAGTGGTGGAAGATATTGTGGAAATTAAAGTTCCCAATGAAGTTTTGGGTATGTGGTATCTTCTTGAAAAAAAATTCCCACTTGGGATAATCTTTGGAAGAGGCAGAAGGAAAGACCTAACTAGTGTACTTTGTGCAAAAATGTTGAAGAATTAGTAGCACACATGTTATTATCTTTCCCATTTACATTGAATATGTGGGTTGCTTGTAAATAATTGGTTGGAATAACAATGATATGGACTAGAGAATCTTTTATGGAGGCATGGCGGTCTTGGTGGAAGCAGATAAATGGAAAGAAGTATAGAATCATTCCTTGGCTCATCTATTGGTGTGTGTGGCTTGCGACAAATACATCTTCCAAGGAAAGCCTTCATCAACAGATAGGGTAGAGACATAGGTCATAGCCAATTTTTATCTGTTACCTATATAATTCTCAAGGCATGCCCCTCATATCATCACAGCTAAAGAAATCAACACCTCTTCTCCTTGCGCCTATTTTTATGGGGATTCCTTAAAAAGTGGAATGTGTGGTGATGGGGTTGTTTTGTTCCTACAAGAGCATCACTCTTTCAAAATTCAACTTGGTTTTGGCATAGGATCAAATAACTATGTAGAGTTACTAGCCTTAAAATTTCTCTTATTGTTTTCCTTGAAAAATGATGCCATACATTTCATATTTTTGGGGATTCTTTGGTCATCATAAGCTAGTTTAATGAGACACAAATATGGCACAATCATACATTGCTTCCTATCCTTGAAGAGACTATTCATTTAAAACATTATTTTTATACGATTTCATTTTTTCACATCTATACGGAACACAATGCATCAATAGACCAATTGTCTAAATCAGACGTTGAATAGGTTTTGGGAAAGTGGAAAATATTTTAGCAGTTAGGAGAGTTTCCTATCCTTGAGGATACTACTCATTTAAAACACTATTTTGATATGATTTCATGTTTTCACATCTATACGGAACACAATGCATCAATAGACCAACTATCTAAATCGGGTGCTCAACAAGTTTTGGGAAAGTGAAAAATATTTTAATAGCTAGGAGAGAACACATAGGAATAGTTCCTCATGCCATTTGCGATAGGCATAATTGCTTGTTTCAGGGTGGATTTATTCTAAGATCACTTTTTTTTATGCATATTCATATACATGCTCATGGAGGAGTGTAATGTCTATTTATATTTCTACATCTTTATGTCTGATACTATATAAGATGATGATGTAATATGTTTTTAGAGACTTATTCTTAGATGACATTGGGAAAGCATATGTGCTAGATTTTGCATTTTTTCTTAGTCAAACATTTTTTTTTTAAACTAAATGTATCTTGATGCATCTACAAAATGTAATTTTTTCATTACTAATGAAAGAATACAAAAATTTATGAGTTGCAAAACAATCCAAATATATAAATTTAAGAAAAAAATATGAAAATTCATAAATATAATTACCAAAATTCTAGTATTTACCCTATCCAAATAAAATATATCATTTTGAATTAAATTTCAATGTAATAGAATTTGAAATGTCCTTAAAATAAGACTTATCACTTAATCTATGTCAATTAGACTAAAATCTTATTATTTTAATTCTGAAGCCAAAATGCACTCATATGCTTAATCATTCTAGTTAAAGAAGAATTTGGTGAGATCTTATTTGTTAATAACATTTTTAGTTCTACTAAAATCCAAACAATCAAACTTGCCAATAATTTATCTAAATTAACAAAATTTTAAATTTATATAATCCATTTAATCAAATTTAAAAATGATAAAAAATATTATACTTATATAAACTTTAGCAATATTACAGCTATATCTATAACATCTCAATTACATGCCTGAATAGAAAAATTCAAAAATATTAAAGCTATCCATATAAAACATCTCATTTGCAGCACATTGATTTGGATACATTAAACATGTTCTCAACCTACTAACTCCAAATTACAAATCATACAATAAATCATAATAACTTAGATATGTCCATGAAAAAGAATATAATATCTACATTCTATGGCTTTTATATTATATGGTTGGTCAAAACCAAAAATAATGGATTTGAATTTATCACTTATTAACTAAGTTTAGACAATTTTAAATTTTAATGTTTTTAAATTTTTTCATAAACTTTTTGAAAAAATAAATTCATTTTGACATTCAAAAGTATAATTTAAATAAAAAAACATTCCACTGATCAAATTCATCCCATCAAATTAAAAAGTCAAAAAGACAAAAAGTTGCCTCTTTATACTACACCCTGCAAAACATGACATTAAAACAATAATATCAACCTCGTTATCATATGCCATAAATGGAGTTGGTGATCATCCACTTTACGATGTGCAATCACGCAGTTCCACCGCTTTGACTGTGATGCATTTTCGCGATGACAAAACTCATAAAAAAACTTCTTTAAGTCCTAAGAGGCATTTAGGCATGGATTTGCATTGCATTGACACGTTGAAGAACTGAAATACAAGTTGTGAACACTTGTCTAATGCAAACATACCACGCTAGTAGCAATCCATCGCCATCACGTTGAACAACAAAACATGCCCATCATATTTTATATTGTCAAAGATTCCAAGCTGGTGAAGTCCCAAGGAAAAGAAACAGAAAACAATGGTGGTGCTTTTCCACGCATTGAATAATACTGAACAATACTCCAAAGTTACAGAGTAATTAAAAACCCTAATTTGCAGTCCACTTTCGGAATGCGAGTAATTCAAAACCCTAATTTGCAGTCCACTTTTGGAATTAGGGTAATTCAGAACCCTAATTTGCAGTCCACTTTTGGAATGAATTGACAGAGTTACAGAGTAATTCAAAACCCTAATTTGCAGTCCGCTTTCGGAATGCGAGTAATTCAAAACCCTAATTTGCAGTCCATTTTTGGAATTAGGGTAATTCAGAACCCTAATTTGCAGTCCACTTTTGGAATCTTATAGTTGATAGCATAACTAGTGAAAATGGATGATTGTTGTTATGGTACGGAGTAGATAGGTAGTGTGTACACGTCATCATTTAGGAAATATTTTTGTTAACGTTTACCAGTACGCCAATCTTTCTGCTGACCTTTATTGGAAGTCCTTGCTTGGGAACAGGAAAAGGACCGTATTGAATTCCATTCTCCGACCCTAAAATATCCCACCTGTATAAAACAACCACATAGTTATATAAGAAGCAAAAAAATAATTCTGCCACCTGAATGAGCAAGCTGACTTTGGTTTAGGTTGGGCTATTCCACTGTATGAGCTTTAACTTTTATGAATTTTATATGGTATCAAAACCTTTAGAAGTTTCGAGGTTTAATGGATTCTTTGTCCAGTATTTTCCAGTTGGCAGCCGTGATGGTATATTCGTCGAATACAAATTCCTAGTACTGCATATGTTTTATGGATCATTGGCATGGCATGGTACACATTGCTAGTGTCATGGTAAATAGGACAACATGGATCCTAGGTTTTACAAGTACCTGTATTTTGTTGTAAGGTGGTGAATGAGGATAAGCATCTCCAGCTTTGCTAGCTCGCTGCCTGGACACGAGTGAGCTCCATTACCAAATGGAAGAAACGTATTTGGCTTTGGAGGCACCTGCACATATGAGTAAGGTTGACATCATCAAACTCAATCTTAATGGTGGAGGTGGCAGGGATGATAGTGTATATATCCCCACATATACATATATAGATATTTGTTGAGTATTGACTTGCCTCAAATCGTGAAGGGTCAAACTTATGGGGGTCGGGGTAAAAGTCGGGACTGTGGTGAATGTTTCGAAACAGAGGCATAACCTTCCATCCCTTTGGAATAAGATAGCCTGCACCAAAACAGCTAACTTATTAGACAATCCATAAAGTTTATAGACCAAAACAACCTGCACCAAAACAGTTGGTATAGTGATGTGTATAGACAAAGAACGTTAGAGTTTTCTATTTTCAGACCTTTGTATTCCACATCTTGAATGGCTTCTCTGAAAGTGAATGACAAAATTGTGGCAATTCTCAAAGTTTCTTGAATGACCTGAAAAAAATATTTTAAACAATTATGAATCAATATGATGGATATAAATTTTTTAAACCAGGATGAATTAATAACTTTTATAATTATCGTTAATATCTAACAAAAAAAACCATGATGAATTAATAACTCATTATAAGAAGAGAAAACTAAATTTATTAGCTTGAGCTTGATCTAAGTACCCTAGAAGTTAGTGGCATTTTCTTGGTGTCAGCCCATGTCAAGCAGCCTTCACCTTTGGCCTCATGAATAGCCTCCTGCTCAGCCTGCAGATCCCAGACTCTACATTTCATTTGGCCTTTCTAGGTCTACTGCAATATCATCTTCACTATTTTGAAGAAGAAAACAAAAACAGAGGATAAGTTGTATAGACAATACCGTCACGGCTTCCAGAAGTTCGGCATGATCTCTGAGGTATTTGAGGATCCATGTCAAGACACTGGCAGTTGTATCGTGAGCTGCGAATATAACTCCAATAATATTATCTGCAATCTGATCGTCTGTGAGGGGCTGGCCACAGCTTTCGTCTTCTGACGATATCATTGTCTCCAGCAAACCCTCTTTCCACTCAGTGGTAGATCTCCTTTCCGCAATTAGTTTGCTCAATATCTTACTTAGTCTTTTCCTAGCCTGTAAAGAAGAGGAAGGATTTGAATTAAAAAAATGTTCTAGTGGATAAAATAAACACTAATGGAAGAGCCCACGAAACAGCCAATTTCAAAATGTAAAAAGAAAATCATACTAAATAAACTTACAAATCAGCGCAGGTTAACTATGAAAAGCTTTTATATTTATAATGCCTATACAAACAAATAGCTTACAAATTAAGGAGTATCAATCTTGACAACTTTATGAAAGGAAATTGGACTAAAAAAATCTTTGACCGACGGCCCATTCTCCCAGTCATCAAAGAACTTGAAGGGTCTACCAATATACAAATTATACAAGCCTAGGCAACATATAACAATACCAAGCACCAAGCACCAAGTCAATGTCCAAGCCCATAGGGAATATATATATATATATATTTTGCAGAACACATTATGTTTATGTATGTTTATTCAAAAAGGAATGTAAACTGTGTAGAGTTTTTAAACAATACATTACTACTATTATTGTGTAGAATTTTTGAAAAGTGTGGAGTTTTACGACCTTTAAAGCATTTTATAAACAACATAATTACCAACTCAACCAAATATCAATTACAAGATTGCATCAACAACATAATTACCAACTATCAAAATTTATGTTTTATGTATATTTACAATATATATCATATCATAACGAACGAAACAACTTGAAAAGAAGGAAAGGAGAAGGAATTTTGTTGCGATAAAAACTGTCCCCAAACACCATATAAAAACATACAGATTAGAGAAATCTGCAGAAGCTAATGATGGCAATAGTATATGGTTGTATGCTGAATAATAAAACACCACCTTCACGGCTTGCTGAAATAGTGTCCCTGGAAGGTTGAGTGGCATGGAGTTGTACCCCTTTTCCAACGTGTAGTAAGACTGCTTAAGCTCTTCTTTCTCCAAAATTTCATGGCACTGGTTACCGAAGATTGAAAGCAGCCCCACCTCAAAAGCATACTGCAAAACCCAAGAGCCAATTTTCCTATATCACAACCCATGTCATTAAAAAGATAAAATAGAATAAAAGCAGTGCATTCTCTGAAAACAATGAAGAGGTTTAAAACTCTCAGGTTGGTGTCCAAACTGTGTCCAAACTAGTAACTAGGATGCACAAGGTGGAAATTACGGATTCTATAGAGGTGAGGTTGGTGAGCTTCCAAACAAGTAACTAGGATCTGGAGAGTGAGAATTATTGCTCGGGGAATCTAATCTAGGATCTGGAGAGTGAGAATTACGGCTAGGGGAATCTAATCTGGTCAAGGCTCGGAGGAATCTGGGTCTAGGCTTGGGAGAATCGAACCTGGATCTGGAAAATCGAACCTAAATCATACCATGAAGAGGTTTGGGGTTACACCAAAACCCTCGGGGAAATCGAACTTGGGTCATACCATGAAGAGGACCTAGTCTAAGTTATGAAATCAAACGTAAGTCATACCATGAAGAGATTTGAAGTTGCACCAAAACCCTCATATTGATGAACTTCAAAACAAATAACTAAGATCCTCAACTTCGAAACAAGTAACTAAGATCCTCAGAGTGAGAATTACTATTCCATATCCCACTGAGAATTACTATTCCATATAAGTAGAATGATTACTCCAACAAACAAAAGTAGAATAAAAAAAGTTGCAATGGGTATTTTGATATAACTCTTTTCATTTCTTGAAACGTATTGACCGTGGAGTCTTCCCAGGAATCCAGGGCGTGGAGAGCAATAGATTCGATGTGTGCCACAATTGACCGAATCTTGGCGGGAAGAAAGGAACCGAGGACCAGCTTTCTGAGACGTGCGTGGTAATCACCCTGGTGAAAGAAAATGGCTTGTGGGCCTAGCAGCCTTTCTTTACTCGCTGGAAATGTGGGCTTGAACAGGTGAGCATGGCTTGTCAAGACGAATTTAGCCGCCTCTGGGCTAGCCATCATAATGCAAGGGCAGCCCAGTATGTGGGTCTTAAAAATATCTCCATACCTGCACAATCCACCACCACCATAAGTTGACTGCACAAGAAAAAGCTGACATTTGTACGAATACAGAAAACAACTATTTTTGCACATAACGACACAAATTGACACAGATACTCAGCAGTGAGGCTTTCAACCGCCAGCTCTATAGCAGAAAACACACAGGTGTCCCCTACAGCGCAAAAGGTACGAGCATATTTTACAGTTAAGCCCGCCCATAGAGAATAAATAAGCTCAGGATTAATCCACATTCGCCATTTTCGTACACGTTGCCATGAAGACAAAATGAACACTTTTTCCTATTAATCTACGGACTGACAAAAGTTCACGAGACTCATTCGGTGAAAAATTCACAGCGCAGCTAAAAGTGATTACTTAGAATAGTTCAGCCACGCCTGAAAGTTGCAGGCACAACCCCCATAACTAAAAAAAATGTTAGATATTTTCATACTCTAGTGTCAAGTAAATCATGGAATCAAAACGATAAATGATTGAATTCAAAAACCCAAACCACCTCTTTTGTTTAGCAGCGAAGAAGACGTTGGGATTCTGAGAGTAAAGCTTAAAGGTCTCTCCTATATATGGCCAGCCCATGGACCCTGGAGGCAGCCGCACCAGCTTTTTGTTCCTCAGAAAACCAGAATGACACCATGCACGACGTGCGAACAGAACCACAAGTGTGAACAACAGCGTAATTAATAAAATGGCGGCCATGTTTCTCTAATAGTCCTCACTTCCCTAAATAAACTGATACCACAATCCTGAGCAGTTGAAGAGAAAATTACGGCGCAGAGAAGCAGAGAAGCTGTCTGATTCTTCTATGTGTTGAAAAAGGTATCTTCTCTGCGCATTATATAGACGAAAGTGGACACGTAATGGTCTAGAGCAGACGAAATTAGTGGGGCTGATTGGAATTTAATATGAGATGGGTAGGGCAGAACACGTGTAACAGGGTGTAGCCCTGACCTTTGCCACCATAATTATGTGAACGGAACCACCACACAGCAGCTAATTGCGTTCATGCCTTTTTAGCAAATAAGTATTTCCTAACATCTGGAGCAGCTAATTATGTTCAAGCCTTTTTAGAAAATAAGTATTGCCTAACAGCTCATAAGGAAATTAAAGAGAGAATTTGTCAGAACATAAGTGGTGAAATAATTAAGAGAATTAATAAAACTTGTGTGGTAAAAGCTTCCTAAATAAGTAAAAATTCCACATACTTTTATATTGTCATGTGGTTAATTCAAACTTCCTGATTTAAACTCTTCACTTACTAATGTTCTTAATATATTTCTAGCTAGATAAATACAAATTTTATTTTCAAATATATATATTTTTTATATTTTTTTTTAAATAATATTGGTCAAATCGTTATTTATTTTAGTTAGAGCAGAGAGATTTTGGAATATTTTCCATAATGCTTTTAAAACATAAAAATAAAATATTAAAGATTTTCAAATAACTTTTTAAAATTTTGCTAGTTTATTTTTGGATATAAGTTGAATTTACCCATTTTTCAGGTGGATATTCCATCTATTATCATGACCAAAAAAACAAATAAAAAAGTTTAGAGAGAGTGATAGGACATCACCATGATTGTAATCTTGTTTATCTCAAAGATCCTTATCTCCTTGAGACAATCCTTTCCATGGAGATGTAGAATTTGAGCATGTAAGTTTCCACAATTGTTCATCATGCATGTTTATTTCTAGATATAGAATATGTATATTAGCTGAAAGTCCAAAGTTTTATGTGGACACTTTTCTTTTCTTTTGTTTTTTGTCTTGTCTTTGATGAATGGAGTGTGTTGAACATTTTAACAATAAATATGATAAAACTCTTAAAATTCTTAAGATTTTACGATAATGCTATTATATAAATATTTGTATTTTTTTTAATTATTATTTACAATTTTTAATGTAAATTTTTTAAAAATAATATAAAAATTTAATCAATTACTATAATTACCATAAAAATATATATTAAAGTTATGAAACCTTAATCAAGTAAAAAAATTATAATAAAATTTACTAAATTTTTTAAATATAATTAAAAAAAATAAATTCATTATCAAATTTAATATATATATTCATTAAAATATACAATAAATCTTATTAATTGTAAAAAATATTTAAATTATATTTAATTATAATTTATAGAATAAAACTATTTAACTATAATTTATAGAGTAAAACTATTTAATAATAAAACTTTACAACACTTTTTTACAAAGTTTCTTATCAATCTCAAAAAATAACTTTCAAAACCATCATGGTAATCCAATCCATTCAATTAAAACTCATAAAAGAAAATGAGTATTCAAGGTGACTACGAATGCCTCTAGCCATATATCCTTTTCATCTTGGTGCAACTTTTCATAGTTACTCCAAACAGTTACATTGTTACTAGAAATATATTTTATTATATATTTTTATTCTTTTTCTTTTTTAAAGATATTTTTAACTTAATGTTAAATTATAGATTTTTCCAAGAAACTTTTAATGGGTTTGTTGTAAGTTTTTTGCAAAAAAAAATTCATTATATAATTGTATTTTAATAGACTTTTAATTGATAAAATCTATATTTACCTAGTCCATAAGGCTTGTTGTTTAATAACTGCAAACTTTATTTTTCTTTTGCATATACATTTAGGAAAGTATATTCTTGGATATGAAAATGGAATAACTAGCTTATCACAATTATTAGTAAAAAATATAAATTCAATAAGGAAATAATAACATTAATCATCAAAGTCACTTCCAACATGCTTCTTCACAAGCTATTTTCTACTAGCACAACAAAGACCTCTACTTCATGCTCTTCTTGCAATTTGCAAACACCCACCATGCAAACAAGCACCATGTAGCATGTAGAAATTTGCTGAATAATGATTAATTATCCACCGAGACTATCCTGATCACATACAATTCGAATTTATATGCAACACATAATCTCTTCCACTCAGATCATCAAACATGCGGAAATAAAATCAAGCGATAACACATCAATTCATCATACACATTAACACAGTATGTATGCGGAAAGCTTATAGCTGAAAACCCCGCAGCTATTGTGTATATTATAATGGATAAATCATGTAACAAACTCAGTACAATACTCCTCACAAGTACTCAGTACTATCTCATAAAGTTACACACAAACTAGCTCAGTTTTGAACAGGTTACTGGTTCAAAACTCACCGCCAATTGCCTTGCCTCTATTGCGCAATCCAGGCCTGTCTATATAGAGATCCAAGGTTCGAATCTCCTTGGCTTAACTGCGCAATTGTCATGGACAAATCCTCCAAGTGTGGTGCAAATCTCATGCACAACTGATGTCGCCACTGATAGCTAACTCCACCCTTTCATCTACCTCTTTCACTGGTCCCCACTGAACTGTCCATGCACTGTAGTGAACTGATGTGTTCTTGAGTTGAATAATGAGTTACTAATTAATGAATTAAATAATATTTAATTCAATCCACTCATAACTAATTGATTAGCTAGTTAAACTAATCTCAACCAGTTCAACTAAAATAAACAGAACACAACTCCACTAGCTGTCTCATTAACTCCACCAAAATTCTGCCACTGAAGTCCTAACTGAAGTCAACCATGCATGATGCCATCAAACCCTTGGGAATAGCGTAATTCCTCTGTCAGATGCATGAGCCACTTCCAAGGCTCGAACTGAAGTGCTCCAAGAGAGTAAACTGAAGTTTATAGTCCAAATATTATTAAGGGTAAATAATATTTGACTTCCCTATTTTAGGATAGGCAGTCTAAATATAGACTTCGACCTATAGGTCAAAAAATAGAGGTCCATCTATTTTTACCAACATGACCAATACTCCAAGAATAACATACTGCAACCCCTGGATCATGCTCCATATGTCTAAAAATAGACATAGTCTAAAAATAGACTTTGCGCCAGAATTTGCCTGCGGGCCCACTTAGTGAAGGCGACTTCATTTCACTAAGCTCCATCATCTTGCTGCATTTTCAACACTCCCTCTCGGCAAGATATGGATTATCTGCAACCCCTATCCTGCCTCTGTGGAATTCGAACTTGCTCCTGGTGAGCGCCTTCGTCAGGATGTCGGCATCCTGATCCTCCGTGGGAACATATGAAAGCATCATGATTCTCCGTTGCCAGAAGAGCTTGGTAGGCTTAACCATAGCTTGCGAAAGCTGGTTAACAACATAGCATATATCGGGTCGTGTATTGACCGGATACATAAGCGACCCCACCAACTGTCGATAGACAGTGGCATCCACTACCTCCGCTGAAGTAGCATCCTCCTTCCTCCAACCACCAGGAAGAGGAGTGTCAACAGGCTTGCGGCCTTGCATGTTGAACCTCTCCAGAATCTCCCGAGCATACTTTCCCTGAGAAACAAACAGTCCTCCGCTGCGCTGCCAAATCTCCAATCCCAGGAAATAATGAAGGATGCCCAAGTCCTTCATCTCAAACTCTCGTGCAAGATCCTCCTTGCATGAAAGTATCAACTTCTCATCTCCAGTCAAAATCAGATCATCTACATACAGTACGATGATCAACAGCTTCCCCTCCACCACAATCTGGTACAGGTTTGGATCCGCCTCACTCTTGTAGAATCCAAGCCCGGTGAAGTAGCTGTCTATCCGAGTGTACCAAGCACGAGGTGCTTGCTTCAGCCCGTACAGTGCTCTCTTGAGTCGGCACACATGCGACTCACTGCTGAAGATCTCAAAACCTTCAGGCTGCTCTATGTACACCTCCTCCTCAATGACTTCGTTGAGGAACGCAGTCTTCACATCCATATGATGGATGTGCCATCCCATCTGCGCTGAGAGAGCAAGGATCGTCCGTATGGAAGAGTACCTTGCGACAGGTGCAAAGGTCTCCTCATAATCGATCCCCTCGATCTGTGAGAAGCCACGGGCGACAAATCTCGCCTTGTACTTCTCCACACTCCCGTCAGCCGCCTGCTTCACTTTGTAGATCCATCGCGAACCCACAACTGATTTCCCCTCCGGTCTTGGGACAATCTCCCATGCACTGTTTCTGACGATCGAATCATATTCTTCGATCATGGCATCTACCCATGTGGGTTCCTCCACAGCTTCCTCAAAAGAGGATGGCTCCGTCACGACACATTGACTCACAAGAGCCATGTATCCAGTGTACCGATCCGGTGACTGCCTCTGTCTGCGCTGTGCTGTAGGTGGTTCTACAACCTTCTCTGCATCTCGAGCCAGTCGCTCAGCTTCTGTAGTGCGCATGCGCCCTCTGATGGTTGGCGCTGCATGGGTGGTTTCTTCCACCTCCTGAACTTCCTCTTGTGGGTGATCCACATCCGGAAGCTCCTCCTTAGGAACTAACAGCTCCTCATCTGCATGCAAGTGTAGCTCCCTCTCAAGCGAACACTGCATGGCTTTCTCCTCCCGAAATTTTATATCCCGTCGCACAACAGTCTTGCGACTGTCTGGCACATACACCCGATAGTTGTGAGGTGTATCAGTGTACCCCACAAATATTCCAACTTCAGCAGTTGGATCCGGCTTCCTTCTTGCATCCTTCGTCACATGCATGTAGACAGGAGATCCGAAAATCCGCAAATGGGAAATATCAGGCCTCTTGCCAGAATAAGCCTCCTCTGGTGTACTCATGCCAAGAACCTTGTGAGGACAACGGTTCTGCACATACATTGTTGTATTGCATGCCTCAGCCCACAAGTGAAGGGGTAGGCCCTGATCATGCAACATCGCCCGTGCAGCACCCACGATCGTTCTGTTCTTCCGCTCAGCCACCCCGTTCTGCTGTGGATTATGGGGTGCGATGAGCTCTCTCCGAATCCCTTCTGCGCTGCAGAACTCCTTGAATTCAGCCGAGATGAATTCACCACCGTTATCACTCCTTAGAGCAATCACCTTCTTCCCCGACTCCTTCTCGACCGGTGCTTTAAACTCACAGAACTTCGCGAATGTATCGCTCTTCTTCTGCATGAAGAAGATCCAGCACTTTCGAGAGAAATCATCAACAAAGATCACATAATACCTGTGCTTTGCTGTCGAAGCAACAGAGAAAGGACCACACACGTCTGTGTGAACTCTCTCAAGGATAGTCGTGGCGCGACTATCCTTCTCGTGAAAGGTGGCTTTCACATACTTCCCTAAAGTACACCCCTTGCACTGATCTGACTGCGCAAGGGTGCCCTTAGGAAGTCCAGTAGAAATCTGCTGCAGAATCTTCAAAGCTCCATGGTGAAGATGGCCCAATCTCCTGTGCCATAGTTCGCCCTCATCA
>CM076571.1:948556219-948611775 GCA_034641835.2 Pinus albicaulis | reverse complement strand
TCTTTTAGAGTACAAATATTTCTGGTCTACTGTGCTAAGGCAGTTTGGCTTTCAAATATTCAAGGAATATGTGAGCTAATATAAGACCATATTGTAATATTTGAAATAACATGATGATTTAGCACAATTTATGGTGTTGGATTGATTGAGATGTTTATTTTTGGATGGATCAATGTACATCTCTTTAGCCAATAGACAAACATCATTAAGCATTGTTGCAAGTATGTTATTGACATGTTGAAGTGCCATTGAGACTTAGAGGTAGAAGATTTAGACTTGTATGTTGTCACCTATCCGGGTGTGATGATACCTTGTGGAGGTAGGCAAAGTTTCCATCTTTTAACTCTTGGATATATTCTATACGCTCTTGAGAGAATTTCAACCTTTTAAATAAAATTACAAACAGATGTAAATTCATGCAATAATTACTAATTGATTTGGGGGTGACTCAACAAATTGTAGCATGTTGGCTTGTTGAATTTGTTAGTAAGTTAATTAGGGCTTGATAAATTTGTTAGGGCTTGATAAATTTGTAAGCTTCAGTGGGATTTATTGCGGTTGTATGTGTTTTAGAGAAGCGAGTTTGGAGTGTTAGTTGTGCTTCCTTTATTGAATTTTATTTATTTGGTTCTTCTTCTTGTGCATTCCCACTGTGGTATCTTCCCCTTTGCAAATATGTTCTTATTATGTACAAAAAAATTTCTTGTTGCATCCTTGAAAAAGTTGCACAAATGTCCTGATTTATCTCTGTAATACCTTGAGTTTTCTCGCTTCTTTCAATTGGGCTGGAATTTTCCACCTCAAGAGGGTTGTTAGTTTTTTTCTAACTAAATTGTTAAAACATTTTTTCTTGTTTTATTTATTTATTTTTCTTCAAGGAGGTGTTTCCTTTAAACTCTAGAAGAAGCATTGCAAGTGGCCTGATTATAGTTGTCATCAGAAGTTGTCTATGATCATGGGCAAGACAACCCTCAGAGGTGAAAATGGGGTATGTTATACCTATGGAAAACTTTGGCTAACATCCAATTAGATATGTTATACATAGTTCACAATTAGGAGATCGCGGACCATGCAGTTGCACATAAAAATACACTTCTCCTCAAATATCAGGGTAAGTGCAAGATTATTTATTGAATACAGTTTAGTCACATGATACAACTATCCCACAACTCTACAGTAGAGAGACCAACATGGAACAACAAACTTAAAATCGATCGATGCACTCACTTTCATGGGAATTTCATGAAATTTTTTATTTTCTTATATAATGCACTTTTACCCACATCTTGAGATCACGCGAAAATGGTATTCGTAATAAATTTTTCAGGGTGAAGTAATTCATTTTTCCTGCAAGATCAAGTTAATGTCTCGTGTTTTTTCATACATCTGACCAGAAACATACCTTGCAGGAATTTTGAAGGAAATCCCACTCAAATTATTAGAGAATCTCCAAGTGATCTCATTAAAAAAGTATTTTTCTCCTTATATGTTGATTATTCTTGCTCTTCACTGTGTTTTGTATATAAATTCATTTCAATTAATTCATATCAGATATACTCTGGCTCCTGGTTCCAATTTAAAGGTCGAGTTATCATCATTGTTTGTTTTTATTTATTTGGAAAGTGCTTGTGGTAATTTGAAGAGTTTGCAAGAGACAGGAATCTTAAATAGTTGTTGACCGGGCTAATGCAAGTTTTATATGTAAAATGTGTGGCTTCAATCCCTGATGTATCAAATTTGGCCGTGCATTCAGGAGCTAGAATGGTCATCCTTCACCCACATTTATCACGAGCTTAATCAACTAGCAGATAAGCTCTCCGAGGAGGCATTCAATTAGTGGCCAGCTGATGAATTATCAACAAGATCAAGGTTGTGGCACACCCAAAAAAAAGGAAACTCGCAAAATTTAAGCTAACAACAACCCCTATTCATGAAGCTAACAACTTGTCTCCCTCAAGGACCACTGTCTTCTCCTTCATCAGGCAATAATTCCTCAACAACTCACTCAATTGCATCATTTATATACCCCCAACAATCTATTTGTGTTACTGTGACCATAACATTTTTCGAATAATCTGATGTTTCATAGGTGAATGTCAAATGCCAATTTACTATTTGAAAACCAAATTTCCATCCCTTGTACCTAATGAGCCTTCTTCATTGAATATTTTTTTGAATGGTGTTTTGTTTACTAATTTTAATCATTCAATTCCCAGATGCGGGTGATAATGGAGGGCGGTGATATGGAGGGTTGGTGGGATGGCAAGTGGCATTTCCATATGGCCACCCACAAGCGCCAGCAACAGGCATTAAAGGGCCTTAGCTGCACTCTTTATTGCGCATTCAATATGCGTTGTTGCTGATGCCACCCCAGACTTTTCAAAATGGCGCTGCCTGGTCATCTCTCCCATTCCTCTTCACCGTTGAGCTACTGTTGCCCCCCTGGAGTATCGGAGCCAAGCTCTCGAATGCCTACAGGGAGGTGTTGCAGACTGCTCTACTGCATTGAGTTGGCTCCTGGAGTTCACTTCTCTTAGACCCTATCTTGTCACCTGCAATTCGATTCCGAGGAAGGCAGAGCCTGGAACGCTGAGTCCTCAACCTCTCTGGTTCATAACTCTCCTGTGCCTTCGCTGCATAATCAACATTCTTCCCTCAGAGCTAGCATGCCTCGCTTGTGGCATCGCATGCGCTACCACCGAGGCAGCAACAGAGGCAGAGTAGCCCGTTCGTCACCCTCGCCATGCACTAAGTCTTCTTCTCCTTCACTTGATCATTCCTATGGCCACTATCCTACCACACACAGTGGAATAGGTTGCACTCTATCTGTTGGTCGCTCTCGCTCCCCGCTCCCCCCTCTGAATTTTACCAACCCTACCAAAACTCTGACGCTGCCTCATCTGGAAGCAGCTGTCTCCACGCCGTCAACCCACACTGCTAAGTTTCAGTATTCCTGCTCTTTGGACAAGCCTCGTATTACAACCACCAATTTTGTTTCTTTCCATGAGGAACCCTCCAGCTCCGGTGGCACCAAACCTAGGAAAATTCAGAAGAACTCCAGCTATGGTGCGCCAAATTTACCAGGGAAAGGTGGCACTACCTCCAGCCATAGAAGCAAGGCTCAAGACAGCAGTAGCGAGGAATGGTCGGGTGGCAAACGCGACAGTGGAAAAGCTCGGTTCTCCAAAGCCTCCATGAAAATTGAAGAAGCTACCTGTGACGACAAGCTCGTTGACGACATGGACGAGTACAGGTGTATAATAGTAGAAGAGCCTCCGTCTCCACCAAATGACACATAATATCTCAGGTTTTCTTCAATTTTTGGTTTTCTTGTCACAAAATCTTGGGTCTATTTTCATATCTCTGGATGCTTCTATGTTTTTTGACGATTCTATGGGAATTTCAAACTCTGAATCATTTTATGTTAGCAATGCTGGTTTCCCCTGTGCGGGCAACAATATAACTAATCACTGGGCTGGTTTCCCTTCTAAGGGCAGTCATCTTTTTGGTATTTTGAAGAATTTTGCCTATAATACGGGCTAGAACTGCAAAGGCCCAAGCCTCCATGTACTCTATGTTTTATTAATAGAATTTAGTCTTATTTAAAAATTTAAAAAAAAAATCATTCAATGATTTCTTATATGTCAAGATTCTTCTCTATTTCATGCCTTATAGTGTTTCCTTTGCAACATCTGGTGCAATTGCTAGTTTAAATTTTTGCACATATTTAAAAAAATAAACAATTTTAGTTCATGGAATGTAACTCAATTTACAATCACGTTGTTATGAAGTTATATTATGTTATAACATGAGATTCAAAGTTCAAATCCCCTTAAGTGGCCAACCAAAAAATAATATTTGTTATCTATTTATTTGTTATATTTTTAGAATGTGGTTTTAATGAAAAAAGAAAAATATAATATAAAAGAAATAAATATCATGACATGATCAAATTTCATGTGGTTTGAATATCTATTTTTAAAAATAAAAAATATAATTGTCCACTATCCACTCATGGATATTTCAATGCAAACTTCCAAATGCTAATGATTTTGTCTTAATTGCTAACTATCTTAAATGAGTTTAGTCTTAATTGTCATTGTCTTAAATATGAAGTTTTGTCCTAAATATTTTTGTCTCAAAGTTCTTTTGTCTTAAATAAAAAAATTTGTCTTAAAATATTTTTGTTTCAAATTGCTTTTGTCTTAATTTTTTTTTTTTGTCTCAAAGTGTTTTTGTCTTAAATATAAAGTTTTGTCTTAAAATGTTTTTGTCTCAAACTGTTTTTGTCTTAAATATAAAGTTTTTTCTCAAGATACTTTTGTCCTAAATTTTTTTGTCTTATTTTTTTTTTTTTGTCTCAAATTGTTTTTGTCTTAAATATTTTTGTCTCAAATATTTTTTGTCTTAAATATAAAATTTTGTCACAAACTTCGATTTAAAACCCACATACTTCGATGCCCTTTCATTATGATGGCTAAATTCGTGTTGAACAGCCATGCTCACCGTTGTTATTCCAAGAGCCATACTCTAATACCCATCAACTGGTGTTGTGCACGATCTCCGTGAGTTGCAAGAAAATAAGCTGGTGTCGTGTGCGAGACAGAGCCTGGACATCCGTTGTTAGGAGACTCTGAGTATTGCAAGAAAACAAGCCTAGATCTCTGTTGTCGGGTGTCTCTTTGAATCTGTTGCGAGATAACGAACGTGTGATTGAGAGCGAGCAAATATCGTGGCTACCGCAGAACATCAATATCGTGGTCGTGCATGAATTGTGAGCTGCACAGAAACCCAATCGTGTTAAAAAGAGGCTGTGGTTAGAAACGTGGAGTTATGCTTTGTCGTGAGTTTCTTAGTTTCTTGGGATGAATATTTAATTTGCTGTTGGAGTGATTTTTTAAAAGGCCATAACTCTTTTTATATTTTATTTAGTTTATTATTGTAAAAGATATATACTCTTATTGATTACAAATGAAGAATGGAATAAGCTAGATATAAAAGTAATTGCAACAATTTATCAATATCTAGCAAAGAATGTGTATTTCAATGTGTTCAGAGAAAACACAACAAAAAGATTATGGAAGAAGCTCTATGATCTATATTAGAAGAACACAACATCAAGCAAAGTTTTATTAATGAAGAAGCTTTATAATCTCAAGATGAATTAGGGTGCTTTAATTGTTGAGCGCCTGAATGAATTCAATATTATTACTAGTCAGCTTGCCTCTGTTAAAATAATTCTAGATGATGAAATTAGAGTTATCTTCTTAATGTGTTCTATGTGAGATAACTGAGAAAATTTAATTGTAGCTATGAGCACTTTAACACCTGCAAGGACCCTGAAGTTTGATGATGTCAGCAACAATTTAATGAATAAGGAGTTGTGATGCAAGTCAATTGCGGAAAACGAGGGAGGAGAAGCTCTAACTCTAGATGATCGTGGTAGGAGATTTAATCAAGGCCAACAAGGGTGATCAAGATTGAAAGGTCAGTTAAAATCAAGAAGGGGCAGAATGATTTTCTTCCATTGTGGCAAACGAGGGCACATGAAGAAAGAATATCGAGTCAAAAAGAAAGGACAAAAGGATTAGAAACCAGACAATACAAATCACAAGTCATCCAACACAAATGAGTAGAAACCAGACAATACAAATCACAAGTCATCCAACACAAATGAGGGTGAGACTACTATTGTAGTCACATATGGTGATGTGTTATTTGTTGTTTTAGTAGAGGATGGACGTTTATATACATCTAGTAGTATATTTGATTGAATCTTTGACTCTAGGGAATCTCACCATGTAACCCCATGCAAAGATAGTATTGTTGCATATAATCCTGGTGATTATGGTATAGTGCATTTGGGGAATAATCATTTTTGCAGTATTCTTGGAGTGGGATATGTACAGATCTAGATGAATGATGTACATGATATATTGTTGAAATAGGAAAGGGATGTACCAAAAATGTGAATGACCTTGATCTCTATGGGATGACTATATGATGAAGGCTATTTCACAAGATTTGGAAAAGGAGGCTAGAAAATTAGAAAAGGAGCATTGATGGATTGATTTAATTGGAGGAGAGAAGAATATTTCTTGCACTAGATGGATTGATTTAATTGGAGATGGTGATTTATAATCCTATTTGATTATTTGCACTAGATGCATTGATTTTAGTGTAGATATTTATTTCTAATGATATTTGATTACTTGCACTAGATGCATTGATTTTAGTGTAGGTGGTGATTTCTAATACTATTTGATTGCTTTCACTGGATGTGTTGATTTCAATTTAGAGGTCAATTTATAATTATATTTGATTGCTTTCACTAGATGCATTGATTTCAGTGTAGATGGCGATTTCTAATCCTATTTGATTTCTTTGAGTAAATGCATTGATTTCAGTGTAGATGTTGGTTTCTAATCTTATTTGATTTCTTGCATTAGGTGCATTGATTTCAATGTAGAAATTATTTTCTAATCTTATTTGATTTCTTGCATTAAATGCATTGATTTCAATGTATATGTTGATTTATGATTTGATGTAATTGGATATATGATGGTACATTAATTTTAAACTGATTGGATTAACAATATGCATTGATTTTAGTGTAAGCACAAAACGTTATTGACAATGTACATTGATTTTTGTGTTATAGTAATTTAACCTGTTAATATTGGAGAGCAAGAGAGACAAGGTATCATGTTTACGACAACAACTCGAGGTAAATATTTAAATGGTTTACGATTTAAATTTTCTTTTTTCATATAATCGATATGAAAAGATAACAACACTAACAAGGGTGGCAATAACAATAGTAGAAGAAATTAGTTTGAGATTGATCACAATGAAGGCTATTTGTAACATGAGTACATTCTTATTATTCACATTTTCTATCTTTCAACACTATTATTATCACTTTGCATTCAAAAAAAATGTTTCATCAGTTTTCATCATTATAGTTATTAACAATATTTATCATCTCAACCAACTGAGATAACTAAGAAAATTTAAAATTAAAATGACCAAGTTAATATTTAGCATATTTAAAATGATTATATTAATATTTCATATATTTACATATTATTGATAAAATTAATCATATCTTCTATATATTTTCCTTTGCAGCACACGACTGAAACCAGCGTAGATCGTAGATTAATCTTAACTCCGGATCTATCAAGCTCTGAGAGGGATCAAATCTCTTGAGGTGCAAACCTTTCCTCAAGTTTTGCACTCAAAAAAGAAGTTTGCACCTCGAGAGATTTGATCCCTCTTGATAGATCTCCGAATTAAGATGGATCTACGCTGGTGATATGTTGAGGTTATTTATTTTCTATAGATGAGATCAACTTGTAAGAAAATGGGCCAATGGATATTAATGTTGAATACTTTTGTTATGATATGTTGGGGCTATTTATTCTCCATAAATAAGCTTTAACTATAAAATATAGTTTAGTTAAAAAAAACCTACAAATTAGTTTAGAAAATAATAGAAATTCTAATAAAATTAAGATAAAATTTGAAAAAAAAAATAGATTACAATTATCAAATTTAAATGCCCTATAAAATTCATGTGATACTGAATCCATTTCTACATCAAAAATTCAAACACTAATTCTGATTTTTAAAATTTTTTTACTATATTCTAACCCCAAAAAAAAAAAAAAAAAAAACAAAAACTGACAAAGCCGTAAAATATGCTCGTACCTTCTTCTATGTGTTTGACACCTGCGTTTTTTTAAAAACTGTCTTACGATAGACAAGGCCGTAAAATATGCTCGTACCTTCTTCTCTGTGTTTGACACCTGTGTTTTTTCTGCTGAATAGATGAAAGTTGAAAGTTTCACTGCTAAGTCTGTGACTATGTGTCGGTATCTGCAAAAATACATGCTTTATTCATATAAATGTCGGCTTTTTCTTCTGCAGTCAACTTATGGTAGTGGTGGATTGTGTAGGTATGGAGATCTATTTAAAACCCACATACTTCGATGCCCTTTCATTATGATGGCTAGACCAGAGGCTGCTAAATTCGTGTTGAACATCCATGCTCACCGTTGTTATTCCAACAGCCATACTCTAATACCCATCAACTGGTGTTGTGCACGATCTCCACTGTTGGCCGCCTCCGTGTGTTGCAAGAAAATAAGCTGGTGTCGTGTGCGAGACAGAGCCTGGACATCCGTTGTGGACGTAAGTGTTGGAGTGATTTTTTAAAAGGCCATAACTTCTTTTATTTTTTAATTTTTATTTAGTTTATTGTGCCGAGAGGGGCATCTACAGTCCAATTTGACCCCGATGTTAGGTGGGTTACGTCCTCATACAAAATGTTGACTTCAGTTTTAAATTAAAAAATAAAAAATAAAAATAAAAGTTAAGTGTTGATTTAACAAATAAATTTTAACAATAATATAAATAAACCATTATTTATATATTGTCATTCCATGGACGAACAGCAGCTGCCTTCAAAGAAAAGGAAAAAATATGGGATGATGAATTCATCCATCGGGCAGATGGAGTTGTCGCCGAACAAGAAGAGTCAGGTGCTCCCGACCAGGGGCTCCGGCCAACACACGGCGACTGCACCCCAAAGAGTCGTGTCCGTGCACACAATATCTGAGAAGGCCATAGTAATAATAGATTTGTAGCTTTCCGGTTATGTAGAATCCACGTGAACAAGTCCAGAGGTGTTACATATTTCGATGGTAGATTTTGAAAATATTATATTAAGTTAATAATAAAATTGTACTATTTCGTTTAAATAAAATCTATATGAATTAACCATAAATCAAATATGTAAAACACTTATATATATAAATTGTAAATTCTAAGAATATACCCATCTCGAAATCTGCAATCAACACAAGGATGCGCCGTTTGCCTGATTTTAAAAGCTAGATATGTTCTTGCTCTCCCGTAATGCCGTAATGTATAAAGTAACTGAGCTGATGCAGTTTAATCAGATAAGCGATGGCTGCCAATGGCGACAATATGGGCAAAAGATGACAAAATACAATCAGCCACAGAGATCTTCCTTTTGCAAAAAGAAATCTGACTGATGCTTTCATTAACTGGAAACGCATATAAACTCCCGGACTAATATTGTAAAATAAATCCAACACACAACTTTCCATGGAAATATTGTATAGCAGATACCAATGCATATTAATGTAGAACCCATGGAATAAGTAGATAATATATAATCTGTGAACATTTACAATAAAATAAAATGAATGGTATATGTTCATATGTGGAGAAATACATAAAGATATAATAAATCACCCTTGTCATTATAATATTAACTTATGATATTCTTTGCATTTGGAGACACATTGTAGATTTTAATCATTTGTCAAATTTAATTTTGTATGAAAGCACTCATTATAGAAACCATTATCTACCAGCAGGAAAGGGCGAGAAAACATTATGCATTAGAAAACAGTAGAAAAAAAGATGAAAATAAATATGGATAAAAAAAGATGAAAATTAATTTCATTGTAGATGTTGATTTCTAATTATATTTGACTACTTCCACTAAATAAATAAAGCCTCTTTTTATATTTACTCCATAAACCTCTTTATATTTACAATAAGTCAAAAAAGAAGTTTTATTTAGGTTGAAGCCTATATGCCAAATACCATGGGCCAAATTATTATTAATACCATGGGCTAAATACCATATTTATAAAAGAGCAATGGTAAATAAATAAATCAATATAAAAGAGGTATAAAGAGGCATGATAAATATATAAAAACATATCAAATATCATTATAAATCAACATCTAATTATATACCAAGTCTATGGGCCAAATACCATTGTAAATAAAAGAGGTACGGTAAATAAATAAAACCTATTTTTTTATATTTACTCTATAAATCTCTTTATATTTACCAACACTCAAAAAATAGGTTTTATTTAGGTGAATCCTATAGATCAAATACTATGGGCCAAATTATTATTAATATCATGCCAAAAAAACCATTATTATCCCTAATATTAATATCAAAATAATAATAACAATAATAATATTATTAAATCTAATATTCATATTCATATTATTATATTTAATAACTTTGGATTAATACAATATTAAATTTTCTATATTATTATATACATTAATGTATCATGATATATATTAACTCTAGATATATATGGAAGGGAAGAACAAAGACATAGAGTGATAGAGGTGGAGAGATAGAGAGAGTGAGAAGGGAGAGATGGGATAAAATCAAGGAGAGGGGAGAGGAGGAATGAAGAGAGAGAGGGAGAGGAGTGAGAGAGGTAGAAAAGGGTACGCGAGGAAGAGGGAGACATAAATATGGAGGGGGTGAGAGAGGAGGAGAGAGGGATGGAGATAGTGAGAGGATTGGAGGGTAGAGAGAGAGAGAGAGGGATGGAGATAGTGAGAGGATTGGAGGGCAGAGAGAGAGAGTTATGGGGGAAGAGAGAGGATTAGAGGGAAAAGAGAGAGATGGGGGAAGAGAGAGGGAGGTAGGAGAGGAAGGAAGAGAGAGGAAGGAAGAGAGAGAGGAGAAGAGAGGGAGGGAGATAGGAGGAGAGAGGGAGGGATAGAGAGATGGAGTTAGAGGGAAGAATAAATACATAGAGAGAGAGGGATTGAAAAGGGAGAAATAGAGAGAGCGTGTGTATGTTTTGGGGTGAGATAAAGAGAAAAAGGAGAGATGGAGGGAATGGGGGGGAGAAGGAGAGAGGGAGGGATATATTGACAGAGTTGGAGGGTGAAGAGAGGGAGAGAGAGGGAAAGAGAGAGATATAGACATGGGAGAGAAAGGGAGAAAGGGGAAGGAAGAGAGAGAGGATGTGAGAGAGTGGAGAGAGGGAGGGACAGAGAGATGGAGTTGGAGGGGGGAGAGAGGGAAGACGATTTATTTCACTAGATGCATTGATTTCATTGTGGATGGTGATTTCTAATCCTATTTGATTTCTTGCACTATATGCATTGATTTTAGTGTAGATGTTGAGAGAGAGAGAGAGAGAGAGAGAGAGAGAGAGAGCAATAAAGAGGATTGGAGAGAGAGGAAGGACAAGAGAGAGGACTTGAGAGAGAAGAAGAGAGTGATGGGGGAAGAGAGAAAATTGGAGGGAATATATATATATATATATATATATATAGAGAGAGAGAGAGAGAGAGAGAGAGAGAGATTGATAAGTGGAGAGAGAGATTAAGTGACAAGGGAGAGATGGAGAGAGAGTGTGTATGTTTTCGGATGAGATAAAGAGACAAAGAATGAGATATGAAGAGAAGGGATGAGAGAAGGAGAGAGGTAGGGATATAGTAATAGAGTTGGAGGGTGAAGAGAGAGAGCGATAGAGATGTAGGAGAGAAATGGAGAGATAGGAAGGAAAGGGAGGATGTGAGAGAGTGGATAGAGGGAAGGAAAAAAAGATGTACTTCGAGGGGGGAGAGAGGAAAGAAGATTTCATGCACTAGATGAATTGATTTCAGTGTAGATGGAGATTTCTAATCCATTTTGATTACTTGCACTAGATGCATCGATTTTAGTGTATATGTTTATTTATAATTATATTTAATTTCTTGCACTATATGCATTGATTTCAATGTAGATGATTGCTAATCCTATATGTTTTCTCGCAATAAATGCATTGATTTCAGTGTAGACGACGATTTTTTATCCTATTTGATTCCTTGCACTAGATGCATTAATTTCAGTGTAGATGTTGAATTCTAATTATATTTGACTACTTCCACTAGATGCATTGATTTCAATGTACATGATTTCTAATCGTATTTGATTGCTTGCACTAAATGCATCGATTTCAGTATAGATGGTGATTTCTAATCCTATTTGATTGCTTGCACTAGATGCATTGGTTTCAGTGATGTTGGTTTCTAATATTATTTGCTTACTTGCACTAGATACATTAATTTCAGTGTAGATGTTGTTTTCTAATCCTATTTGATTACCTGCATTAGATGCATCCATTTCACTGTAGATGTTGTTTTCTAATCCTATTTCATTGTTTGCATTATATGCATTGATTTCAGTGTAAACGTTGATTTCTGATTTGATGTAATTGGATGTACATTGATGGTACATTAATTTTGAAGTGATTGGATTAACATTGTGCATTAATTTCACTGTAAGCAGGCAAAATTATTGACAATGTAAATACTAAATAAATTATTTATTTTTCATGTATTTTTCAATATATTCTTCATATCACATTTCAATGATATGATAGGTGTATTTTTTATTTAATATATTAATTATTTCATTTTTATGATCACCAAACATATTTATATTAATAACATTTGTTAGAATTTGTATTTCTAATCTTCAAAATTTCAAAGTATGATGTATATCTCAAAAATACACAAAAAATTTAATAATCTGAAAAATGTGACGTTGATGCCTCCAACTGGAACTAGCCTAGATCCATCTTACTCTGGATCTATCATGCACCGAGAGGGATCAAATATCTCGAGGTGCAAACCTTTCCTCAAATTTTTCACTCAAAAAATAGGTTTGCACCTCGAGAGATTTGATCCCTCTCTACACATGATAGATCCAGAGTAAGATGGATCTAGGCTGGTTACTGTAAAAGACATAAAATCTCATGGATGACATTTGAAGAATGGAATAATCTAGATATAAAAGAAATTGCAATAATTTATCAATATCTAGCAAAGAATGTGTATTTCAATGTGTTAAGAGAAAACACAAAAAAAATATTATGGAAGAAGCTCCATGATCTATATTAGAAGAACACAACATCAAGCAAATTTTTATTAATGAAGAAGCTTTATAATCTCAAGATGAATTAGGGTGCTTTAATTTTTGAGCGCCTGAATGAATTCAATATTATTACTAGTCAGCTTGCCTCTGTTAAAATAATTCTAGATGATGAAATTAGAGTTAGCTTCTTAATGTGTTCTATGTGAGATAACTGGGAAAATTTAATTGTAGATATGAGCACTTCAGCACCTGCAAGGACCCTGAAGTTTGATGATGTCAGCAACAGTTTAATGAATAAGGATTTGTGATGCAAGTCAATTGCGGAAAACGAGGGAGGAGAAGCTCTAACTCTAGATGATCGTGGTAGGAGATTTAATCGAGGCCAAAAAGGGTGATCAATATTGAGAGGTCAGTTAAAATCAAGGAGGGGCAGAATGATTTTCTTCCATTGTGGCAAACGAGGGCACGTGAAGAAATAATGTTGAGCTAGAAAGAAAGGACAAAAGGATTAGAAACCAGACAATACAAATCACAAGTCATCCAACACAAATGAGGGTGAGACTACTATTGTAGTCACATATGGTGATGTGTTATTTGTTGTTTTAGTAGAGAATGGATGTTTATATACATCTAGTAGTAGATTTGATTGAATCTTAGACTCTAGGGAATCTCACCATGTAACCCCATGCAAAGATAGTTTTGTTGCATATAATCTTGGAGATTATGGTATAGTGCATTTGGGGAATACTCATTTTTGTAGTATTGTTGGAGTGGGATATGTACAGATCCAGATGAATGATGTACATGATATATTGTTGAAATTGGTAAGGCATGTACCAGAAATTTGAATGACCTTGATCTCTATGGGATGACTATATGATGAAGGCTATTTCACAAGATTTGGAAAAGGAATCTAGAAAATTAGAAAGGGAGCATTGGTCATGGCGAGAAGACCCAAGACATGGAAATTATATACATTGAAGGCAATGATTGGAAAATCAGATTTAGTTGTTACCACAAAAGAAGAAAACTCAATAGATCTGTAGTATAAGCGCTTAGGTCAAATGAGCGAGAAAGGCTTAAAAATCCTTATTGGTAAAAATTTACTGTCACATTTGAAATCTTATAATATTGATCTTTGTGAGCATTTTATATATGGTAGACAAAGAATGGTTTCATTCCTTAGAGGTGGCCATGACAGAAAGAAAAAGATGTTAGAATTGATAGACGCAGATGTGTTTAGGCCTATCAACATTAAGGCATTAGGAGGAGCATCATATTTTGTAACAGTTATAGATGCTGCATTAAGGAAGGTTTGGGCCTACCAATGAAAATTAAAAGTGAAGTGTTTGAAATATTTCCAAAATTCCATGTTGTTGTTGGAAGAGAGACTAACAAATTTCTTAAGTTTCTAAGAACACATAATGGTGGAGAATATTGCTCAAAAAAATTCAAGGAATATTGCAATATGTATGGCATAAAGCATGAGAATATTGTGCTTGGTACTCCTCAACAAAATGGTGTTGTAGAAAGGATGAATCACACTATTATGGAGAAATTTAAGAGTACGTTGTCAAATTCTAGATTGGAGAAGAATTTTTGGGCACAAGCATTAAGGACAACGTGCTATCTTATAAATCGATCTCCTACTATAGCCTTTGATGGTGGCATTCCTGAAGAAGTTTTGACCGGTAAGAAGTTGAATTATTCTCATTTGAAAATATTTGAATGTGAAGAATGTGTACATATTCCCAAAGAAAATAGAACTAAGCTAGATGATAAATCTATGAAATGCATTTTTTGGGATATGCGGTTGAAGAATTTGGTTATCGTTTATGGGATCGAGTCAAACATAAATTTATTAGAAGCAAGGATGTTATATTTAATCAGTCATAAATGTTTAAGAGGCATGTAGGTGAGTTGGAGGTCAAGAAAGTTATTGACAGGTTTGAAGAGCAACATGAAAACATCCCACCAATGCAAGAAAATGGACAACAAAATCAAGAGCAGGAAGAACAAAAAGTGGAAAGTGATGAACATTAAGATGAAGGAACCTTGCAAGAACCCTTACAGGAGATTCAATCTGATAACGAACCACTACGGTTTGTTCGCAGATCTTCTAGGACTCATAATCATTCACAAAGGTATCCCCCTTCAAACTCATTTTATTAACTGATGAAGGTGAGCCTCATTGTTTTCAAGAGGCTTGTAAAGTTGAGCATAGTAAATAATGGAAGAAAGAAATGGAGGAAGAAATGAACTTGTTTCTGAAAAATAAAACTTGGGAATTAATAAAGCCCCCAAAAGGTAGAAAGCCTTGCAAAAAAAATGGGTTTATAAGATTAAGCATGAAGGTGACGAAAATAAAGAGAGGTATAAAGAAAGAATGGTGGTGAAAGGATTTTCCCAAAAGGAAGGTATTAAATTCATTGAGATTTTCTCACTTGTTGCCAAAATGTCATCCATCAGAGTCATTCTTGGTCTTGTTTCTACTTTAGACTTAGAATGTGAACAATTAGATGTAAAAAATTCTTTCCTTCATGGTGAATTAGAGGAAGAAATTTATATGGAGCAGCCAGAAGGCTTCATAGAAAAATGAAAAGAAGACCTAGTGTGGAGATTGAAGAAGAGCCTCTATGGGTTTAAACATGCACCTCAACAATGGTATAAGAAATTTGATTCATTCATGTTGGAACATGGTTTTCAAAGGTTGGAAGCTGACCATTGTGTATATATCAAGTGGTATAATTAAAGAAAGTATATGTGGTTGACATGCTAATTCTCACGCATGATAAGAATATGATCAATAGGTTGAAAAAATATTTATGCAACAAATTTGCAATGAAGGATTTGGGTCCATCACAATAAATTTGGGAATAAAGATTATGTGTGACAAGGACAAACAAAAGGTTGTGGTTGTCACAAGAAAAATATATCAAGAAGGTGCTTGACAGGTTTAATATGAAGGATGCCAAGCGAGTTCGTACACCCCTTGTAGCTCACTTCAAGTTGAGTACTTATTTATTTCCTAGTGATGACATGGAGAAAGACGAAGTGAATAAGATTCCTTATGCTTCAGCAGTTGGAAACTTGATGTATGCCATGGTATGTACACGACAAGACATTGGATATATAGTGGGAGTAGTGAGCTGGTTTCTTGCCAATCCACGAAAACGAAATTGGGAAGCAGTTAAATGGATTTTGAGGTATCTCAAGGGTACTAGTCATTATTGTTTATGTTTTTGTCAATATGAATTTGTGCTTGAAGGATTTATAGATGCAGATATGGCTAGAGATATGAACACTAGAAATTCCACTACAGGTTATTTGTATACATTTTCAGGGGTAGAAATATATTGGGTGTCAAGGATAAAAAAATAGTAGCTCTCTCTACAATAGAGGAAAAATACATAACTGCAACAAAATCTTGTAAAGAGATGTTATGGATGTAGTGATTCCTAGGAGAGATAGGAATAAATAAGGACAAGTATGTGTTATATTGTGATAGTGATAGTGCCATTCACTTGGAGAAAAACCGAGCATTTCTCTCAAAAACCAAGCACATTGACTTAAGGTACCATTGGATCCAGCATGTATTGGAGGAAGGAAAATATCCTTAGAAAAGATCCATACAGATAGGAACCCTGTTGATATGCTCACTGAGATTATTCCAAGAAATAAACATGAGTTATGTAGAGGCATGGTAGGACCTGGTGTGACTTGATTCAAGACTCTTCATTCAACTTCTTGTGGGAGAATGCTAAATGTGAAACCCAATGAATCCAACACTATCCAGAAACTCTCCAATAGTGACCGACGTCATCTTCAATGGATACTCGAACGACTCTCAACCTACCACGTTGTATGTCTACTCACTGCCCTTGACTTTCAACTTCATTGTGCAGTTAGGTATTTCACATGAGAAAATTCTAGAGCTTCCCTCCTCATTCATAAATTTGTAATTTGCCTCAGTTTGAGCATGCAAGCAGGGCAACACCTGCAATGTAATAAAAATCTTGATTTTTCTCTCCATTGTTTTTTTTTCTCTCTTTAATGTGTTCTACCTATTTGTTTATGTGATGATTTTGTTCAACTACTGTGCATTCTAATACCCATCAAGGTGGTGCTTAGTTCCTTTCTTCCTAACAATATTCGATCAATTGTCACACACATTGAATCTATTGCTTTCCATGCCTTGGATTCGTGGGAAGATTCTAGAGTTAATACTTTCAAGAAATGAAAGGAATTATATCAAAACACCTAGTGAAATTTTTTTTACTCTACTTTTGTTTTTCAGAGAACGTGTTGTTTTTATTCTATTTTATCTTTTAATGGCATGTGTTGTGATATATAGAATTGACTCTGGGATTTTGCAGTATGCTTTTGAGGTGGGGTTGCTTTCGAAAATTTTGGAGAAATAGGGGCTTAAGTAGTCTTACTACAAGTTGGAAAATGGATACAACTCTATGCCACTCAACCTTCCAAGGATACCATTTCAAAAAGCCACGAAGGTGGTAAATTAGACATACAACCATATACAATTGTTGCTTCTACAAATTTCTCTAATCTGTATGTTTTTATATGGTGTTGTGAACAATTTTTATAACAACTAAATCCCTCTTTCTTTTTTTCAAGTTGTTTGGTAAATATAGATAAAATATAAATTTTCATAATTGGCAATTATGCTATCCACAAAATTCACCCAAACAATGTAAAGTTTCTAAAATTCTACACTTATAAAAAATTCTACACAATAATAGTATTATTAGTCCCTGCTTGGACTATAGCGATCGATAGAACGTTGAAATTCAATTAATTTATGTGTTGCCTCAGCTTTCCCCCCACGTTAATTTTGTTTATCCAAACTTTAGGAATAATTATTTAAAAATTAAAAATTTTATGCTAAAGTTTTTGATCGTAGAAATTGGACATCTTATTGTCGGCTTAAACTTTTTATCCAAAGTTGACGACTTAAATTTTGTATCCATTGTTTCTTTTTTTATCCAAGATTTTCTTGTTTTATCCAAAGTTTCTATTAGAAAAGTGTCGGCTTAAAATTTTTAACCAAAGTTGACGGCTTAAACTTTTTATCCATCATTTCTTGTTTTATCCAAAGTTTCTATTAGAAAAGCGTGTTTATCTAATGTCTCTGCCTCGTATTTTGATTTTTCTCTTTACCATGGAGAGACCCAGCTGCCAAATTTGTCAAAAAGTTGTATGCAGGTGTTGATACCTCTGCGAATGGAAGCTCTGTCTCTGCAAATGGAAGGCTAGAAGCTTGGTGGTGGTGTTGTTGGAATGGAAGCTTGGTCTCTGCAAATGGAAGCTCGATGGTGGTGTTGTATGAAGGCGTATGAATGTGAAGGTGAAGCTCTGTGCAGGTCTCAATCATCATGAATCTGCCGCCATGAACCCTAAATATGCCACCATGAATCTAAAATTTAGTATACAAGGTATTTAGTGTTTTCGCGTTTACACATCTAGATACCTGGATGTCTCGATCAATTTTTTTTTCAGAAAATATCTCTGACACTCACTCTTATATATTTGAATATCCGAATACCCAGACAATTGTATGGTACATTTGATTCATCCATGGCCCGACTGTTGTGGGAATGACATAAAATACCGTTGAGATATGCGGCGAATAACTGAAGTAAGGAGAAATGACATGGGGGTTAGTAATTTAGTTAGTCATGCAAAGAGAAGTCTCGATACCTACGTTTTGAGCCTGATTTGTCATTTTCCCAAACCTTGCCTACGTTCTAATCCTGCCTTGCCTCCTTACCATTTTCCCAAACCCTGGTATTTGAATTAGATTCATTTCATTCAAGGGTGGACAAACGGGCTGGGTCTAGGGTTTGGACAGGTTGAAATGCCTTCGTTATCGATGGTCGTGCCCCCTTCCTGCTGCGTTTTGAGCCTTCTTTTGCTGCATCAAGCCCCTGCCCAGTTATGATCGGGTTGTGTGGGTCTCTTGATACATGGCCTTTAACAGATAAAAAAAAATACTGTAAGTGCTGCAGATTGAATATATCCTTCCCTAGAATCTATGTTAAGTGAGTGATCTTTGGTTGCTTTCGTATTCCTTCTTTCTGCGGAATCAGGTCTGCTGGATAAATTGGTGCTTTAGAAAGAAATATCATGCTCAGGGGCTTTCCTTTGCGACTTCACAACACAAGTTGGCTTGGGGCTTCACAGGAACACACAGCCCTTACTAATTTTAATTTTCCAGGTTGCAGGCCTATGAAAAAAGGGGTAAAGGTACTTATGTGCTTCTTGCTTGCTCGCTGGATTGATTTGATTCGATATCTACCAGTGGTTGTTTCTATCGATCTACCTGTGGATACTGTTTGTTGTGGATTCTATGTCATATCCTTCCTGGGTTAGTATTGTGAGCTGTGGTGGATGGTTCCTATTTCTTAGTGCTTGGGTGAAACAAAGCTTGTATATTTATTTTCGTAGTGGAATTGAGGCTTTTAATAACTATTTATTTTTCTTGGAACAAGTCATAGTGCCTATCTTAGACACGGAGCACTCCAATATCTGGAGATTTCTAGGTATAACACTCGCTGAAACACTTCGACTGTGTTTTCCCTGTAGAATAAATACCTAGGAGTCCCCATGGCAGCAGCTTCATAAAGCATAGAGCATTAGGTGTTGAGTTGTTGCAAAGAAGAATAATAGGTAAGGTTATGGGTCCATGGGGACAGAAAAATGAATAAGAGGTAAGGTTGTGGACCCATAGGGGCAGAACAATGGTAGAATCCTAGGCCACATATGAACAATATTTAATTCAATTATCAATTTTTATTGTTTGACAATTTTTGCATGTGTTACACACATATTTACACAGTTGTTTTAAAGTTGTTACACAAGTGTCTTATAAGTATTAAGTGTCTTATACGTATTAAGGTGTAAGAGAGTATTAAGGTGCTCACTTCCTTGTCATCTGCATAGCAAGAACCTATCTGCCTAAACAAGTATTGAAGCACAAGTATTGAAGGAATTGTCAGTGGCACGCTACTTTTTGCTACTTTTGTTGTTATTTCATTGTTTTCTTGTTGTTATGCTATGGTGCTTTTGCTGTTATTTTGCTAGTTTTTGTTGTTACGCTATGTTGCTTTTGTTGTTATTTTGTTGGGTAGTTGGGTAGGGTGAGAACTTGATAAAAGATGGTGAAATTTACCTATTTTATTCATCCCTTTACGTCATTATTTTCCTAAAGAGTTGTGATAAAAATCTAACATTAGGGTGATAGAAAGGTAACATTAGGGCACAGGTACTGGTTGGTTGGACGACTTTGCAGCTATTCTTGTGATTGCTTCCTATTATCGATAATTTAGATTTAATGGTAATCATTTCTATTCAATTCCATATATACAGATATCCATCAACACCATCACCTTATATATCATTTCAAATATGTGTATGCTACTCACATTTCAACTATGTGTATGTTGTGTGATTGTTACTAAGATTTTTTTTAACTTGGGATTCATTGAATTTTGTGATGAATGTGGGATGGCTTTCTCGCATGTAGAATTTATTCTTCCACTTAGAAATTTTGAGTGAGGCCACATAAAAAAATTATTCGTGCAATCCAATGCTTGAGAAAACTTAGTGTTGTAGAATTAATAACCTTACCATTTCACTGGCTACTTGTTGTTTCCGTTTGTCCCTTTTTTAAAGTGTGATCTGACTCGGACAAAGAGAGCTCAGATACCATGTCATGACATAGGAAAAAAGAACCCAGATATTCCAAACTCTATATCATACTACAAAATATGTATCTTTAACGTTTAAGTCCATTTGGGGTTTTCCATTATTGCCATAAGCTCAAAACATTCAAGATTTTTGATGCATGAGTTTAAGAAAGTGGAAGAGATTCATGCTTCTTTGATGAGCTTTTAGGAATAAAGATTCAATGTTAATTGCCTGAATTCATGTCAAAACACAACTTACAACTGCATACATTCCATAGTGACTAATGGAAAGCATTTCATCCCATACCTGTGAAACTGAAGTATTCATGACTACAAATTGAAGCCACAGAGTAATTCTCTTTTATTTTTTATAACACACAAAGAGAAAGACATTAAGCCTTTGTGGAAACTGCATGCCACCTCTCAGATCGGTTATTTTTTATTTTGGGTCGGTAAAGCTTAGGGCTTAAATGTAACTCCATGCTTGTTAGCATGCCATTTCTCACCGTTTAAAGGACTTCTGTTCATCATTTCGAATTGGAAATAAAACTATGTTTTTCATAGAAAAATACTATTAAAATTTAAAATATGCCAAACAACCTACAAATGAAAAGGCACAAAGGTGCTGCCATTATTTTTGTTGGTGTTGCAACAATAATAAGTCATATTGTTGCATTATAAAAATCACCAAATTTCCATGAAAATAAAAGGACCTGCTAAGGTCATTCAATTCCATCCTACTTGTCATTTCTATAGAGACCTTCCTCGAATCTCTTTCTAGATTTTCTTGAAATTGACTATATCTCTGTCTCTATTTTTGGGAGAATAAATTCCCAATTACAAAAGACAAAATTCATCCTTCTATGGAGAACTCACCATGGTAAATAGTTAGTAGTGCATTTGTCCAATTTATAATCGATTTACTAGTAGAAATGTCTATTTTAATTCCTTATCAATAATATTTTTCCAGAAACGGGTAATTCCGACATTTTAGCTATAGCTTCTTCAAATATCTCTAAGAAAACTTTTCCATTTGTAAGATAGATAATATTTCTATTAGATTGGTGAAATTTTTAGCCAAAAGCAGGATTGTATTGGGGTCAAATTGTACATTAGGTAAGATTGCTCGGAGTAATCTAGTTTTCAACTAGTTGTCTGATAATATTGTCATACTCAAGAATCTACACCATCACATAAATTTTCTTATTCATGCATGATGATTCTCATAAACATGGTTGAATATCTAAATTTTCATTGCCCAATAGTAGTTTCCTAGCACCTTGGCCTTTGAATTAATTTTTTTTTTCATACTTAATATTGTTGTACTTCCATGCAACTATTTGTATTTCACTGTAAAATACCTTTATATTAGGTATACAACTTCCTTTATAGAGTGTGGTATAGATATTTATATAAGGTTACTTCTTTTTCTTTCTTATAGGAATAATTTTCATTGTTATAGGCCTTTTGTATTTTTGAACAAGAATGAATAAATACTTTTGAAAATTCACACATCAACCTTCTAAATTTTGGATCCATGAATTCTGAACAATGCTACAAGATCTCTATCTTCAAACAAGAATGAATATATACTTCTGAAAATTCACACATCAATCTTCTAAATTTTGGATCCATGAATTCTGAACAGTGCTACATAGTCTTTTAAGATCTTTGTCTTCAATTATATAATCTGAAAAATCAAATCTTCTTAATCAGCTGCCATCGAATCCACTTGTCCCTTTTTTAAAGTGTGATTTGACATGGACAAAGAGAGCTTAGATACCATGTCATGACATAGGACAAAAGAACCCAAATATTCCAAAATCTACAGTATCATACTACAAAATCTGTATATTTAACGTTTAAGTCCATTTTAGGTTTTCCATTATTTCCATAAGCTCAAAACATTCAAGATTTGTGATGCATGAGTTGAAGAAAGTGGAAGAGATTCATGCTTCTTTGATGAGATTTTAGGAATACAGATTCAATGTTACTTTCTTGAATTCATGTCAAAACACAACTTACAACTGCATATATTCCATAGTGAATAATGGAAAGCATTTCATCCCATACCTATGAAACTGAAGTATTCATGACTGAAAATTGAAGCCACAGAGTAATTCTCTTTTATTTTTTATAACACACAAAGAGAAAGACCTTAAGCCTTTGTGGAAACTGCATGCCACCTCTCAAATCAATTATTTGAAATGCTCCTGATTTTGATTTTGAACCGAAAAATCTTAGGGCTTAAATGTAACTCCATGCTTGTTAGCATGCCATTTCTCATTGTTTAAAGGAATTTTGTTCATCATTTGGAATTGGAAATAAAAATATGTTTGTCATAGAAAAATACTATTCAAATTAAAAATATGCTAAACAACCTACAAATGAAAAGGCACAGAGGTGCTGCCCTTATTTCTATTGGTGGTGCAACAATAATAAGTCATATTGTTGCATTATAACAATCACCATATTTCCATGACAATAAAATGACCTGCGAAGGTCATTCAATTCCATCCTACCTATCATTTATATAAAGCCCTTCCTCAAATCTCTTTCCATAATTTTCTTGAAATTGACCTATATCTCTATCTCTAGTTTTGGGAGAATAAATTATCAATTACAAAAGACAAAAGTCATCCTTCTATGGAGAAATCACCATGGTAAATAGGCAATAGTGCATTTGTCCAATTTATAATCTATTTACTAGTAGAAATGTCTATTTTAATTCCTTACCAATAATATTCTTTCCGGAAATGTGTAAGTTCAACATTTTAGCTATAGCTTCTTCAAATATCTCTAATAAAACTTTCCCATTTGTAAGATAGATAATATTTCGAGTAGATTGGTCGAAAAATTTAGCCAAAAGCAGGATTGTATTGGGGTCAAATTGTACAATAGGTCAGATTGCTCGGAGTAATCTGGTTTTCAACTAGTTGTCTGATAATATTGTTCTACTCAAGAATCTGCACCATCACATCAATTGTCTTTTTCATGCATGATGATTCTCGTAACCATGGTTGCAATATCTACATTTTGATTGCCCAATAGTAGTCTCCTAGCACCTTGGCCTTTGATTTTTTTTTCATCCTCAGTATTGTTGTACTTCAATGTAGCTTTTTGTATTTCACTGTAAAATACCTTTATATTAGGTATATAACTTCCTTTATAGAGTGTGGTCTAGATCGTCCTATAAGGTCACTTATTTTGCTTGCTTATAGGAATAATTTTCATTGCTATAGGCCCTCCATATTTTTAAACAAGAATGAATATATACCTCTGAAAATTCACACATCAACCTTCTAAATTTTGGATCCATGAATTCTGAAAAATGGTACATATTATTTTAAGATCTCTGTCTTCGAACAAGAATGAATATATACTTCTAAAAATTCACACATCAATCTTCTAAATTTTGGATCCATGAATTATGAACAATGCTACATAGTATTTTAAGATCTTTGTCTTCGATTATATGTTCTGAAAATTTAGATCGTCTTAATCAGCTGTCATCCAATCCACTTGTTCCTTTTTTAAAGTGTGATATGACATGGACAAAGAGAGCTCAGATACCATGTCATGACATAGGACAAAAGAACCCAGATATTCCAAACTCTATATCATACTACAAAATCTGTATCTTTAACATTTAAGTCCATTTGGGGTTTTCCATTATTTCCATAAGCTCAAAACGTTCAAGATTTTTGATGCATGAGTTTAAGAAAATGGAAGAGATTCATTCTTATTTGATGAGCTTTTAGGAATATAGATTCAATGTTACTTTCCTAAATTCATGTCAAAACACAACTTACAACTACATACATTCCGTAGTGAATAATGGAAATAATTTCATCCCATTCCTGTGAAATTGAATTATTCATGACTGCAAATTGAAGCCACAGAGTAATTCTCTTTTATTTTTTATAACACACAAAGAGAAAGACCTTAAGACTTTGTGGAAACTTCATGCCACCTCTCAGATCAGTTATTTGAAGTGCTCCTGATTTTGATTTTGGTCCAGAAAATCTTAGGGCTTAAATGTAACTCCATGCTTATTAGCATGTCATTTCTCATTGTTTAAAGGAATTCAGTTCACCATTTGGAATTGGAAATAAAACTATGTTTGTCATATAAAAATACTATTAAAATTTAAAATATTCCAAACAACCTACAAATTAAAAGGCATAGAGGTGTTGCCCTTATTTCTATTGGTGGTGCAACAATAATAAGTCATATTTTTGGATTATAAAAATCACCATATTTCCATGATAATAAAATGACCTGCTAAGGTCATTCAATTCCATCCTACCTGTCATTTCTATAGAGCCCTTGCTTGAATCTCTTTCCAAATTTTCTTGAAATTGACCTATATCTCTGTCTCTAGTTTTGGGAGAGTAAATTCTTAATTACAAAAGACAAAATTCATCATTCTATGGAGAAATATAAGACATATAGAACTTGTTCTAACAAAGGAGAAGAAAAACACATTGCTAAACTTAACAATTCAATGTTTCTAACGTTCCAGAAGATGTATTTTTTTCCATTTTCCCACTGCATATCCTCCCCATGATAATCATCAAAGATATTCAAACTGGAGAAGTTTGAGAGGTAGGATCTGAAGATGGCATATTTGGGCCAACTCTGCAACCCTCAAGCAACAAGACCAAGGTGGAGTCCTAGTCTACTCCTCTTCATTCCTTCTGAATCCTATCTTGGCTGTCAATCTATTACTATTGGTTGAGAATCAACGAGCTTCGTTATGATTTTCTAACATAGTTTCAAAGCTATGATGAATAAGGAAAAAAATGAAGCTTGAATATCAAGTACTCTCATCATCCGTTTATGGAATCCACTTAGTGGTAAGAATTACCTCTTATATATTTGGTTTAAGAAACAAAAATAAAACATAGAAAGAAACAAGGATATATGAAGGTCTCATTTGAAGAAATTACAAATCCAAAACCTAGCTACAAATGCAAAGAGGATTAGGAAAATACTATAAGATTAAGATAATTTCAATTTTCAGAACTTATAATCCAAGACAGAGATCTTAAAACACTGTGTAGCATTGTTCAGAACTCATGGATCCAAAAGTTAGAAGGTTGATATGTGAATTTTTAGAAGTATATATTCATTCTTGTTCAAAAATACAGAAGGCCTATAGCAATGAATTAACCTCCTTATCAAGTCGAAAATATACAGTGGCAACATTTTGGAAACAAATGCATATGACTACTCATCTAATAGATAGAACTTTATGCTTGGGGCCTATATATAAGAGGATATATTGACAACTGAATTTGGGATGCACATCATAAAAAATTCATTACTACTGAAACTGATATATAATTTACTGTCCTGAATAATTTATTTTCATGAAGTTATTATTAGTCCCAAGCTACAATTTTCACCACCTGCAATATGTTTTTGCATGGCTTTGCCTGCAATTTTTCCTGGGTTATTATGTTAGTCATAAATATTTGAAAAATAAGAAATAGGTTTCCCCTTTTTAAAAAGCAGTAAAGTTAAATGTTCATTGATGTACATGCAACCATGTTCTGCTCTAGACTCACTAAAACCAAATTCCCACGAATACTCACCGAGAAGACAACTGCCAACTCCCCACTTCATCAAAACTAGTGCTTATAGAGCACTGTATGCCCAAAAAACTTTATGGCCAAAAGCCTTTACATCCAAAAATCCTGCCAGTGCATTGCCTGATACAATGAATGCTATCTCCAAAACAATCACTTTCCAAATCATAGAAAATTTTCTCCAACTAAGTCCATCACTGATAGCATTAAAATACACTTGTGATTCTAATTTCCTTGTCTTGCTTATCTTTAGACTTCAAATATCTAATCAGCATTTTTATCTAGACATCATTCTCTACTTCATGCACTGGAATGCAGATGCAATTTCACTCATTTAAAATGGGGCTTTCCTCAAAAGATTTAAACATTTAATATATTGCAGTAGGAGATTGCACCATGGACTCACACTCTGTCAATATCTGGCCCTCCACATGCAACAAACCATGGTTGCAACCATGACAACCATTTATGATGCAGCTCAAAGATGGGAGTAGACACAGAGAATCAAACAGTCTCTTTAGAGTTCCAAGCATTCTACGAGCGATCATGATTCTGCTCTCTTCTACCGTCTTGAATACAATGCATTTGCATGCCCCCTTGCAAATAGAGCTCTCTTCAATAACTTGTGAAAATTCTAATTTAGTCAGGCATGGAAGTAAGATGGAATGAACATTATAGGTCTTGGAAATATATTTCATGAATTTCCTAATGGAATAATGTACATTATTGTCCTAACATAAATTGAACCTTAGACATGCA
Organism: Pinus albicaulis; assembly: GCA_034641835.2. Classification (NCBI taxonomy): domain Eukaryota; kingdom Viridiplantae; phylum Streptophyta; class Pinopsida; order Pinales; family Pinaceae; genus Pinus; species Pinus albicaulis. Next base: position 948,584,992 of record CM076571.1, on the reverse strand, counting down.
TAGATTGTGATAGCTCAACACAATTTAACTGTGCCCAATTCAAGTATTGGGCTTTCTACTGAAATCAAAAGTCAATGTAATGTCATTGAGTTTAGTAAATACCAGATATAACAATATTGAAGATTGAGGTTCAATTATTTTTGACCATTTCCTGGTTCACTGGCATATAACTTTATTTGGACATTGTAATTTCTTTTATTCTCATACCACTAAGAATGTAGGCTAATTTGTTTAACTTTATTTGGACAATGTAAAAATTAAACTACATATCTATGCATCAGAATATCTGTATTGTTTTTGTGACATGGTTCTCTACACCAGTTTAGTCCTTGAAAAATTCTTGTTTACTATGTACCATAAACTTATTCCTTTTAGATTTGTAACCTTTATCCTTTGTCTAGGGTCTTGGAATCATAGAGATGTCTTATTTTAATGCATTTATTTTGTTGGAAATAGTCATCTTTATTGTTTCCCAATCTCATGAATCTTCTTTGGAAATCTGTAGATAGGAGCAACAGAAGAATTTTCTAAGGTAATTGAGTTTCTGTAAACAAAATTTCACAGGTAAACTTTGATAAGTACTTGGAAATGATGGAAGAAGCAATAGATGTTGACAGTTACATATTGAAATTACAATGCATTGTATCAGATAACATTGATTGTGTATTAAAAAGCAATGGTTTGTTTAGATTAGATGCATTTTCATATACTGTAGGAGATTGATTGCTTAATTCATTTTAAGTGCTTCTAAATTTTCGTTATACTTCAAATCAATTGTGAAATGGATTAATAGGACATTTTTTTATTTTTCTTAAACAACAAAGATGTTGAAGCAGTAGAGTCATGTCAATATGAACTAGCATCTGATTTTTTGTATGATTTACATGGAATTACTGATATTGATATATATCTTCGTAAAATGCATTGTTCTGCATCTACAAATATAAAGGAATCTAAACGAGGGCTATGGGGGGGGTACATTTTGCATACGTTGGTTAGCTAAATGGCTAAATATATCAATTGGAATTTGGTCATTAACACGAAATACAATTCCATATTGCATTCTCTTCCATGATGAAAATCTTGTTAGTGGTCATTATGAACCATTTCTTTACCAAAAGTTCCCAATATGCATTTCTGAACAATCTAGTATCTATTTGTCATATTTTTGCAAAGATATTCAAAACCATTGGATGCATACTGCATGTAATATGATTTTAGATGAATTAAAAATGGAAAAACAAATAACATCTAATTGCGGCGACAACCTCTTTAATCCAATTTTCTATTTAGTAGCAACAGAATTTGACGCACAATGTTTACGACTTTACATTGCCCAATATTTTTGCAATGCACTTATGCATAGAAATCAACAAGCATTGCATTGTTTAGAACATTATCTAATGGTTGATGTGATACAATATACAATGAATAGGAACTGGCAACAGTATCTGATAAATATGGAAATTCCATATGAAAAAGGGAAAATAGAGGGTGGACCATTCTGTTTGCAATGTATATCTATCATATTCAAAGTGAACATCCAGTTGTGGTCCTCTGTAACTAGTAACTTTTTCAATTACAGTTCTGTTCATTTGAGATGCAATCATGTTTTTAATATCATGTCATTCAAAACAGATATATTACACATCCATTATGAGCCAATGATACAAAAACAATATGATCATGATAACATTTTGCAATATGTTGTAGTAACAAAATCTACAAATGCTAATGAAAAATTTGACACGCATTCTCAAGTACATTTCAATAATGATGTTGAATTTGAGATATCATCTCATTTACAACAAGTGTGTCCAACTAAGTGTTGTAAGCTTAATTATCACAAAATGAAGCAATTCATACATAGAAGAGGCAAATCTAGTGATATGAAGAAATTCATATATAAAAGAGGAAAATGCAATGACATATGCAATAATGATAACATATTGCCTCATAAGCATTTACTAGAAACAAAGAAATCTATTTCTGAGATAGGATCTGATTCACAAGATATTCGCAAGATATTAGTACAACGAAGTTTCCTAGGCTTAATTATCACAAAATGAAGCAATTCATACGTACAAGAGGAAAATCTAGTGATATGAAGCAATTCATATATACAAGAGGCAAATGCAATGACATATGCAATAATGATAACACATTTCCTCATAAGAGTTTACTAGAAAAAAAGCAATCTATTTCTGAGATAGGATCTGATTCGCAAGATATTAGTCCAACTAAGTGTCCTAGACTTAGTTATCACAAAATTAAACAATTAATACGTACAAGAGGAAAATTCAATGACATATGCAACAATCAAAACATATTTCCTCGTAAGCGTCTACTAGAAACAAAGAAATATATTTATGAGATAGTATCTAATTCACAAGATAGTAGTCCAACTAAGTGTCGTAGGCTTAGTTATCACAAAATAAAACAATACATGCGTACAAGAAGTAAATGCAATGAAATATTCATTAATGTTTCTGAAGCTAACATACATGATGAAACTATGCAAATTGCATATAAAAAAACATATTCTAATGAGAAGACACAAATGAAACTTCTTGGATTAAAACAAAGACTTCATAATGTCGGAAACGATAAAAAAAGGTATAATAAGCAAACAAATTTGTCCAAACAAAAAAGATGCAAAATACATCTTTATGAAACAAGTCCAGGGCACACCTAGAAATACATGTGCAGTTTGCACCAAATTGCATTTTGCAAAAAAAATGACATGCTTCACTACAGATTTGCAAGAAAAGCATATGAATTTGACATTGAAAAATAGGACCTTTAGAAGTGAAAACATATGTGTGGCTTGCAAAACATCACTTCAAAAGGGAAGGCTTCCACAATTTACAGCACCTGAACAAATAACACGTAACACTCCATTACCAACTATAAAATTTCTTTCAGATTTTGAAGAAAGACTTGTGTCACTAAGAATTGCATTTGCACAAATCGGACAATGGGGATATAAGTGATCACAAATTGGCTTAACAGGATCAATTATCAACGTACCGGTTCATATGGACATTGTGTAAAAAGCATTGCCATCATATCTAAGTGATACGATGACAATTGTAGTTGCATTGAAAAGACGATTGCAATACAAAAATGCATATCAAACAGGTAAAGTGCGTCCAATTATTGTCATGAAAACATTGAATTAATTATGTTCTAGAAGTCTATATAAGGCTGAGAACATTTGTGTAAATGAGAATTGGACCCATCTTTTACAAGAAAATAATGAAAACATCATACAAAATGAAAATAGTGATAGTGGAAGTGATACAAATAGTGATGCAAACAATGAACCACCTACTGCAACATTAATACATGGATTAATAGAGTCACAATGCATACACGATTTGCAAGACAAGATTATTGAACTTGCACCTGTTGAAGGACAACAACCACTTGGGATTTTCAAGGACAAACATGCAAAAGAAATGAACTTTCCAACATTATTCTATGGTGATGCATGTGATGATGACATCAAAAATAGATTTAGCTACCAAAAAATAGTATAATGGGAATTGTTACAAGCAAGTGGTGACTTCTCATATCACACAACAATTTTTTTTTTCAAGACAATGCGAGTAATTATTGATAAAGTACTCTCTTGCATATGGGTATGAATAAGAAAAGGGCAACTAAGAGGAAGAAAAATATTAGCAAAAGATGTCAAGTATCAAGAAAATTTGGAAAATTTATTGAAATATGATATTGGATACATAGATTTCAAAACATTCACATCTCTCCTGATAATTTGGAACAAATTAAAAAAAACATATTTGCAATGATACGGCAATTGGGACCTCCAAATTTCTTTGTGACATTTACAAGTGCAGAACATCGATGGAAACCATTAGTAGATACATTGGTCGCTTATTTAAAAATAAATCAAGTAAAAATGATATTGATACATTAGAAGATGATGAAATTGATTATCTCATAAGAAAATATCCAGTCACATGTAGTCAATACTATAGACACAGAATTAATGTTGTAAAATGAATGATATGTCATGATAGTACATTCTTCAGGAAAATATCTGACTACTATTTCATAACAGAGTTTCAAAATAGAGGTACTGAACATGAACATGGATTGTTATGAATATTCTCCAATATATGGAAAGCAAAGAAATTCAGATATCAAAAACTTTCTCAATAATTACATAACTTGTGATACACACCATTTGGAGCCAGATATTTCTAAATTCCATAAACATCACCATACAAGAAGTTGTAAAAAGCAAAATAAATCAAATTGTATATACAACTTCCCCATGCCACCAATGAAATCAACAATGATCATTGAACCGATTAGTGTAGACAATAAAAAACTCACAGACATAGCATTATTACTTTTGGCATTCTTGCAACAAACAAATTGCAGTGATTCAATAACCCATGACAACTTCTTGATAGAAATATGAGTAACAGAAGATGAGTACATACAATTATTACAATGTACGGTAAAAAAACCAACAATTTTTCTAAAATGAAAACCTTCTCACATTTGGAACAACAGTTTTGCAAAGGATATGCCTGCTATATGGAATGCAAATACAAATGCACAATTTCTGCTAAATGCATATGTTGCAGCATCATATTGTAGTTCCTATATGACCAAAGTTGACAAGTCCATGACAAATGCGTTTAGAAGGATACACAAAGAGCATGAGAGAAATGAAATTGATGTTATGCAAATGATACATAAAATTGGAAATACATTACTTAATTTGCAACAAATGTCAGTTCAACAAGAAGTGCATATAGCACTTTCATTGCCATTGAGTTGTAGTTCAAGGGAATGTATATTCATAAATACATCTCCAGTTGATGAACACACATTTATGCTTACACCACCTATTCTCTTGAAACAATAACCTGATGATTCAAAAGATGTGATGTGTCATTCCATTATTGACTACTAAATCAAATGCCCATGCTCCATTAGCAAAATTTGTATCAAACTACAAGAAAGATGGCACACACATATCAAAAAGGAAAAAACCAAATGTTATACGATTTGTCAAATATAATAAATACAAATATATTGAAAAATTTTGTAGAGAGAAATTATTGTTATATGTTCCATTTGAAAAATGTGAAAAAAAATTGAAATGAGACTTCCCTACATGGAAAGCTACATATACATTACATGAAAAAACAATTCACACCAATGAAGCTAAACTTACATATAACATCAATCCAACATGGGGTGATTTAGAGACTACAACAAATGAACTAAATAGTTCTATGAATACCAATCAGATAAATATGCCAAACAAATAAAATAGTTCCCATTGTGAGGAATATGATTTGCAATCAGACTTTCAATTTCCAAAACAATTTGAGATGAAAAAAAGAATCAATCTTGGATTTCAAATAACTGCTCATCCATTTTTAATGGAAAACAATGAGTATTACAAACTCAGAAGAATGTTGAACAGAGGGAAACAAGCAATTGTGAAATATGTTGGAATAAAAAAAAAAAACTCAATGAAACAACTTACCTATTTATTACAGCGGGAGCAGGGGTAGGCAAAACACTGACAGTGAAAGAAATTTTCCAAATGCTTATACAAATATATGATTCATAGAACACAACTGATCATATGAAACCAAAGGATATAATATTAGCATATACAGGAAAAGATGCATATAAGGCAGGTGGAACAACAATACATTATGCATTGCTAATGCCTTTTAACATGTCTCAATTTTTGCCACTTAGCCAATAAGTATTAGACAAATTATCAAAGCTATATCAAGAACTGCAACTAGCTTTCATAGATGAAGCCTCTATGATTGGTAGTCGGTTCTTATATTCTATTGACAATAGACTCAGAAACATAAAACATGTCCAAACCAAATACTTTGGAAACATTGACATGATATTTTGTGGTGATTTCTACCAAGAACAACCTATTCAAGACTCATTAATTTTTGAACAACCAAGAATAAAAAATCAAACAATAACACATGATTTATGGAAGGATAATGTCAAGTTCTTCCAATTGCATATGACTATGCGAAAAACAGATGAGATATTTATATCAATTTTAAATAGAATGCGAACAAATATTCAAACATGTGATGATATAACATATATTAATACAACTTTCATGTGCCCTGTACCAAATGATCCAAAATTTCCCTATTTATTTTACAAAAACAAAGACATTGCAATGCATAACAAGAAAATATTAACACTCATGCCTGGTAATGACATTTAATCAATACAATTGACGAATATGAAGAGAACAATGGAAATGTTCCAAGGTATCAACATACAGCTAATTTACCTTCACAACTTGTGATAAAGTTGAACATGCTAATTGAAATGTATGCTTGCAATTATGATACACAAGATGGACTAGTAAACAATGCAGATGGAATAATCAAATCATATACTCATACAGATAAATTTGATGTTTTATGGATTAAGTTTCATGACCCTAATATTGGTCATCAATAATCTAGAAAACTATCTTATTTGTATACTGCAGACTTAGCACATGATTGGAAACCAATATTATGAATATCAAAAGCAACACCTATGTCACCCAACATGGCTCCTCTAAAGATATAGAAACAATTCCCAATTCAACTTGCATGTGCACACACAATACATAGGTCATAGGGTTTGACCTTGGATGGACTTGCATTTGAACCTACTAGAATACAAGTGCATGGCCTAGTGTACACAGATCTATCACATGTAAGAAACATAGAGTCGTTGTATTTGCTAAATGCTCTTACAAACAACAATTTCAAGGTTAAGAAAAAAGTAAATTGTGAAATGCAACGTTTGCAAAGCACTGCAAAATGGAAATTAGAATATGACTATTCATCAATACAATCATTGCGATCCATCTCCATTCTTTCACTAAACACTCGTAATATTCATGCACACCTTAGTGACATATGTAGTGATTATGACACATTAGAATCTGACATCTTATGCTTATAAGAAACATATATGTCCATGTCTATGCAAAACAAGTAATTCTCAAATTTCAATTGCATCTCAAGTTGCATTAAGCATGGACTAATGATACTGATAAAAAAACATATAACTATGCTTGAACACATCCACTTTGAAGCGCATCTTGTAGAAGCGTTGTTGGCAAAAATAATAGTCCATGGATCACAAATTGCAATACTCAATATATTTGCATCACCACATGCAAATTTGAACAATATTTTGAATGTCATTGCAAGAGATTTTTGTCATCTAGATTTAAAGGATATCACAATTATATTGGGGGACTTCAATATTGATATGTTACAATGCAATCAGAAAAAAAAATAGCTCGAAAGCTACATGAACAATTACAATCTCCATTTTCTTATGAGCAAAACTAATAGCATGCATAAATCATTCATTGACCAGGTGTGGTCAAATGTAACTAATATACAATACATAATTTTCATATTAGATACATATTTGTCTGATCATGATACAATATCTCTTTTCCTTCAACTATGATGTACATATGAAACATGTTACAAAATTGGAAATTTTGAATGTAGATTCTACCAATAAAACCCTTTTCAATTTAACAAAAACGGATGAGAAAAATATCAGCAACATGGAACATGAAAGAAGAAAGTATGTACTTCTTGCTTTTTCTTTTATATGGTTTTTATATTCTTTTTCACTTTTTCCTTTTATATGGTTTTTGAAATTGAACTAAATATATGTTACTATTTTATAACAATAGGGGAGTTGATGAAAAATCAAAAGAACAAACAAGTCAAAAAAGTCAAGAACAAGGAAAAATTCAAAAAAGTCAAGAACAAGGAAAACTGATTGACCACACCAAAGAGAAAATTGAACAATAAGATACCAAAGAGTATGCCCATAATCATCTCCATCATTTTTTTATTTCAATTCTTCTAGTTACAAATTACTTACATTCATGCAATTAAAAGATTTTGTATAGCTATTTAGAATGGTAATTGTGTAATTGCAACACGATAACTACTCAAGATATAGAAAACATGAGTCAAGTAGAGGATACAAGCCAGTCACAAAGTTTAAAGAGGTGTGTTTATGACACCTATACAAATATGCCCAGATTCTGAATTTACAATGTTAATGCTCACTATATATTCACTGTCTTTTTACAATTGACTGATATACATATGTACAACTAAATCTATATAAATTAGAAAACGTTGGACAAGTAAAAAAAGCACTAGTATCCAGTCCCTTCAGGCAATCGAACAAAAATATATGTATAGGATAGTTATCATAAACTCTTCATTTATTGCTTATGAAAAATACATATGATAATATTTGAATCGTATTGAAATATGCAATTACTATTTTTAGTACAAGTCAAATAGAATCAACAAGAGGAGAATCAAGCATCTTACAAAATGATGCAGTAAAAAGGTATGCAGATGCAGTGAAAAGGTATGCATATGCAATCTTATACTGTAATTTATTTATATTTCTACAATTTATAAAAAAACATAGCATTATAGAAATGTTTATACAAGTATCTAAATAAGCAATTTATACAGACAAAAACAACTATCTCCAGTTAAAGTATCAATTGAAGACTTGAACAGTCATATTATTGGACAATTATTTGTCGAAGATGTTATCCTCATACTAATAGGTGTCATTTTCTTTATGATTGACTTGTTGAACTATGCAATATGTTCAAACCTTTTCTTGTTGCAAAGGTGTTCCATATTCTTAAAAAATCAAAAAATCGTAAAATTTAAAAATGTAAAGAGGGTATGCCCTAAAAAGAAAAATCAAAGGGTGAAAAAAAAAATTGGTCAAAAAGTGAAAGAAATGAACCCCACCAAAAGAAAGGCTAAGGAAAGTGTGTAAGTCTAAATGCCACTATTTTTTTACTCGATGTAATAAACAAAATTGTAAAAGCATTGTCAAACTTTTACAATTGATGAAGGTAGCCAAATAGGTTTTAAGCTTGGCTAGTTCATTTTTCACTTCAATTGCAGAATGGGGAGGATAAATATCTCACAACAAGCAATTATCAGAAGATAAGTAGATAGGTAGAGTTAATAAAAGGTGCTCAACAGTTTAATCTGAGCCCTTGGATGTAATAACCATGTAAGAGAAAAAGAAGATTGATAAGGGTTTGCCAGTCTAAGTGCACCCTAATAAAGAAGAAAAAATGGTAGAGTAAAGTAGATAGGGTAGGTAGATGTTGTTGCAGAATTACATGTGATGAATGATGGTTCTAAATGCGTTCAATTTTACTTTCATCACAATTGTAAAGGCAGATACTACATTGGAAAAAATTCGCAGCAAAGCAAAGTCAAGATTATTAACTTCCCCTTAATTTTTCCCCTAAAGAATTCACTAATTTCCCTAAGCACTAAGGTGTTTGAAGATTAAAGGGGCTCAAGGCATTTCCTTGACTTTTGGAGGGACCGGACCCTCGGCCCAATAATTGGAAAAAACCCAAGTACTTAAAATCATTCATCATCACACTCATTTTTTCAAAAAATTCTTTCCTAAGTAAAATCCCATTTTACTCAGGAAAATCATGAGATATTTCATAGAAAACCCTCAAAATCACATTTTATCCTAAGTTTAAGTGATGAAGTGATTACAATGCAATTTGCTTCTAAAAACTTCACTTTCTTAGTTATATTAATGTATTTTGAAGTTTTCTTTGTCCCCTTGTCATATTAACATTGATTTTATATATTAACCCCCTATAAAATCACCTTTTCCTATTATATATAACTTATTTTATATAAATATCCCAAAAACCCATGTATTATAAACTTTAGCCAAAAGTATTTAATTCACATTTATTCAAATAAAAAACCCACTTTATACCCCCTTTTGGCTAAAAAATAACTTTAATAATATCCCCACCCCTTATGGTAAACGAATCGCGCTGGTTTAATTACCATATAAATAAAAAATATGAATAAATGTTTAAACATATGTTATATATGTTTAAAAAAAAAAAAAAAAAACTCAAAGTTTAATTGAAACCAAACTTTGATTTAACCCATCCCTGTGCATTTTCCATTCCTGACCTTCGTCGTACAAAAGAGATTAATTAATCCTCATGATTAATTAATAATCTAAACCGCCAATTAAATCACCCCCGACGCGATTAATTAACCAATAAATCGCGTCGGTCCCGCCCGTTAAAACTCTGTCATCTCCGCGCCCCGACCACCGTCTGATCAACTGACTTCAGATCAACGACTGTTATCAATTTCGCTGACCATCCGCGTACGAAAGAAAATGCGTGATGGGCCGGCGGTTTTCTAAACAATACAAGGCTACGTGTCAATCGATGTATCGCATCGCTGCCTCTCTGCCCAAAACCGCCTTCCCTCATAAGCAGTGCGATGAAAACCATTTTACCGCCCGTTGCCTATGACCAATCCTGTACATGCTGACATCATTTATTAAAATAATAAAAAATTCACCCCCTTTTGACTTTTCCAATAAAACAAAAACCCGTGTTTTTTTTCATTATTTCGTCCACAGTAAATGACTACACTCCCATGCAGAAATTTTTGAATTTCAACTGTTGAAGCCCGCCAACCTTTATCCCGTCGAAGAGAATTACAGTCAAAACCTCTCAGAAGATTGTCTACCTTAATCAGTACCTGTTCAAATCACTGTTATCTCCAGAAAATAGGTATTTACCCTAAATCCTCACTGTACTCTGTAAGAAACTCGGTTTTCCTTTTTTCTTTCACTGAAACTGTGTTAAAATTGATTGCTAATCCATTCCTTAATCCCGAGAACTGTAATCGAATTCCCAATCTGCAATTGTACCTATTTCTCTCGTCTAAACCTGAATTTCCATTTCTGAATCCACAAGAACGAGAAATGGAAGTTCCGGTAGCTTTAAACGTAGCACTTTTGAATTCCCCCCACAAAGACTTGGATTATTTACCTTTGGTCGATATGGATTTTCAAGTTAAAGACCTGTGTCTCAGTGAGAATCCTCTTCGAATATTTTGCCGCTGCAGAGACAATTATTTGAATGGTTCCGACATGATTGGACTTTGGGAATCTAATATGCCCATGTAATTTCTCCCAGCAGTCCGTATTTTTCCTGAAATCATCCATTTCTGCCATGCCAACTATGATCCTAACCAAAGAGCAGTCTTATCCCCAAGTCAAGATGTCCTCTTCCCAATAATTGCTCAGTCCATAAATGAGATGCTACATTTCCAACCTGGTCAAGCCCTCACTCCCCTGTCCATGGCTGAATTACTGGAGAAATCTACCAAATTATCCCATGAAGAGTTAAACCGTCTTGGCCAGACTTTTCTGCTACCACAACATCAGCCTAAAGGCCCTCCCCCTTATGGTCATACCTTTTTTACTGATGAGGGCAGAATTATTTTAAACATGATATCTTCAATAATGGGTTTCAATACTAGTGAATATGTTGACCATTTGACTCTAGTATTGTTGTCTATTTTTACCCCTGGACAGCCTCCTGCTGTTAAGTATGACTTTTCATCTTATATTGCTGACAAAATCCATGATCATTTCATGAGATTTGGAAATGAGAGAGTATTCAAATATTCTTCTTTCATATATCATCTCATGATATATTATCAGTCTGAAAGTTTTCCTTTCCACATTCAGAAATTTGATGCTAAAGGAAACTCTAGGTCAGTCATCTTTTGGTCGGCCATTACTCACAATTCCCATGATTCCCCTTATTCCTATAATGAGTTCATTGACCTATTTTTACACCCTGCAACTACCTTGTTGGCAGGAGTATCCCCTCCTAGAGTCAGTAATGAAATCAAGAAAATTCTTCAGCTCTCAAAACAATACAAGATAGGTGACTGGTACTTGTATCAGAATCATACTGAAATCAAAATTTATGGATGTGAATTGTGCCCTTTCAAATTACCAAGATATGTTCCAATGCGACTCTTTGCATTAGAGTACTTCAGACGGATGAATAATTCAGATATAATTCATTTCTGTAATGCAAAGAAAAAGGCTCAACTCAAGATAAAGAGCCAATTAGGTCCCTTTGTTTGTAATTATAGGGAGGGTGGAAAAGAAGCCGAAAGGATTTTAGAGGACTATTTGAAATTAAAAAAGAGTTTCTACTTGGCACCCTATGATCCATATAGCTTTATCTGTGATAGAAGAATGAAAAATAAACTATCACCATACATCCATTTTAGGATGCCAGAAATAGAACAATATGCCAATACAGATGAATGGGTGGAAGGAACTTTGATAGAGCAAGATAGTGAGCAGGTCAATGTTGATAATGTAATGAAAGACCTTGAAAGAATACTTGACCTGGACTATTTTGAGCAGGTACAGATAGCAGGACCTTCTTCAGCAGGAATTTCACAACAACATTTGCATGAGATCAGTACAGTGGCAGTAGAATCAAAAGGAAAAGAAAAGGAACCGGACGCACAAGTATTTGAAAAGTTCACAATGATAGAGCAACCAGAGACATCTAAAGGACAAGATCAAACAAAAATCCCTTCAGTTCAGATCAATGAGCCAGAAATTGCCAATCTACAAACTCCTCTTAATGTGGAAAAAGGAAAAAAGAGAGAGGCTGAAATATCCACCCCTGTTGGTGGATCTACAGAGCAGCATGGTACTAAAAGGAAAAGATTGAATCCTCTTCCGGAAATTGAATCAGTTCAAGAAATTTCTGACAGCCAAGAACAATTGGGCAGTCAACAAACAGGTACAGTCAGTGGAGCATCCACTACCTCACAAAGGAAAGAGCTACAAAAGCAACAGAGTGTTGAAATATCTTCTTTCAAAACACCGGTTAAAGATGCAGGAGATATCAAAAAGACATTTATCAATATCAAGTTCAGGAACGATCCACTGAGAATTCAAGTATATAATCAATATCTAAAAATGGCTCCATAGAATCAAGAAAGATTGATGTCAGCTTATGACATTCAGCAAGGCAAAATGATAATGAGTCATTTCAAACCCAAGGTGCAACAACCCCAAACAGCTCCTGATTATATTAGGACAAAATTTGAAGTCCTAGCAAAGGATATCCATCCTTTAGATCAGATTGAGTTACATAAGCAGACTGGTGAAATGATCTATTCTACTTTGACTGATAAGGCAATGGCAGCTCACAGGTTACAGGATTCTTTGGAAAACACTAATACACAATTGCAGCTTGAAAAGTCTTCTTCTCAAGCTAAAGACAACAGGATAAAAAAATTGGAAGAAATAATAATTGGTTTGGGTCACAATCCAAAGGATGTCAAAGGTATAGAAGCTCTAATCAAGAAAAAAGATGATGACATTGTAGCATTGAGAAAACAGTTGAAATTGCCAACCTCCAGACATCCTCAAACTGAAGAAGTAATAAAGAAGAATTCTGAAGAATAAATGATGGAGTTGCTCTTGAAAATGAATGAGCAACTGACTGAAACAGAAAAAGAGGTTGAACAAGCTTTAAAAAACAAGCAGTCCAATGTTCCAGTATCTACAACAGTGGTTATCACAGGTACAACAAGTCAACCAACAAGTCAATCAACAGAGCCATCACAAGTAAATACTTCAAATTTGAGTACAGAAGAACTAATAAAATAAATGAATGACTTGAAACTTCAAGTAATAGAACTTCAGCACACAAAGTTACAGCTTGTTAATTTGGAACAAAAATATGATCTTTCAAAAATGACTGTTGCTGACAAAACAAGAGAAGTCAAAAAGTTGGAAAAAATAGTTAAAGCCTTGGAAAGGGATCTCACATTGGAGAAACCTTTAAGAGAAATAAATGACATTCTTTGGGATGATATTATTCAGTCAATAAAAGATATCTGGTCTTCAATCCAGATAATATACGAGCAGAATGATTTGGTCAAAGTAGCTCTGGATGAAGTTGAGAATACATGAGCAGAATTAGGAAATAGGCTTGAGGAAGCCAATCAGCTTATACAATTTCTAAACACCCAAACCAGATAGCAACTTGCAGATTTGGGTATTCAGGACAGAACTGCAACAATATTGGAGATCAAAAGAGTTTTTACTAAAAGAACTCTTATGCAAAATTTGGAACGAAGGTGCTTTGACATGAAAAGTGAAATCATTGCTTTCAGAGAAAGGTTTGATGTTTTATTGAATAAAGGGTTTCCCAGCCCTATGGTTTCAGAAGATAAAATAATGGACCTGGAAACTTATGTTAAGAAATTGGACATACATGCTCACAATCAAGCCAGTTCCTCAGCCATTTCATCAGAAGCAACATTACCTACAGGAAGGAATCTTCATGACAGATTAGAGAATTTATTTTATCTTGAACATGAAGTGAAACATTTGTTTCCTAATCATCCTAATTTCTTCAGATATACCGAGGCTGATGAAACATTAAGGAAGCTTCAACAAACAAGAATAGCAGAAGATAAATGGTGGGAAGATTTGTTGGAACTTTTGTAAAATTTATCCTTATATGAAATTTTTCCTATTTACCACAGTATAAAGGATAAAGGAACAAACAAAGGTCAAAGAGTATCAGTTCAGTTAAAAGTATATCAGTAAAAATAAAGAGTATCAGTGAAGCAAGGCAGTTAGAAAAAAATTATTGAAGAAGACAACGATGAGCCAAAATATAGGTCCAGCCTCCAGCACATTCTCGAAAGGAGGAAACAGCACAACATCGGTTACTTCTTGTCTTATCTATGAGACTATCTGTCTCTATTTTTATTGTAACTTATTTATGAGTCATCTTAGATTATATCTCGTTTTTTTAAGAGATATTTTGTATGATTTTTTGTATAAATAAGCCCTCAATTGAATTATTGAGGGTGGATTCTTAGACTCTGATGTAACATTGAATATTTTGGAATAAAGAGCTTTGGAGAAATTTTTCGTGGCAAAACTGGACAAGGAATTGAGGCAGAAAACTTTTCTCAGGATTCATGCGTCAAATGAAGGATCAATAAGTCATATCTATCTCATGTTTTGAAGTTTTATATTTGTTTACAAAATCATCTGTGTTTCATTATCTTAATATTTAACGAAAGGGATTAAATTAGAAAGTACTTAAGTGTAATCTGATTTCATTCGTTATTATTCTAAATGTTTTCTTCTAAACTGGTTTAAACAGTGAATTCTCAATTGCTCCTGTTTGTCTAATTCATATGTCTTTGGTTATTTAGTAAAGAATACTTAACTGCTCTTTATTGATAATAAATCTATTTCTCTTCTCTTGAATGTGTTGAAATATTCTTCATTGCCTTTCATCCGTTTGAATTCCATTTCATTCACTTTAGATCTATAATTGTTTTTAGTTTGATTATCTTGCCCTGATAAACCATCTTTTGTTAAAAAACTTAAGCCAGCGCAACCAATCCTTTGAATCCATTAGCCCAATGGAATTAAACTACTTGATCTTAATCTCAGCTAAAGAATTCCATCAACCCAAACAAAATCAAAACCCCTGTACTTTATAACTAGCCTAATATCTTCAAAAACAAAGATAAATTTTATAGAGAGAGCCCTCTCTAGGTACAGATTGGCTAGATTCTGTACCTGAAGGTTGGTTTGTGGTTACCTCGGACCCCTTTCCTCTACCAACAACTTCAATGAAAATCTGAGTGATAACATAGTGGCGACCATACTGGGGATCTGAATATCTTTATTGTCACTATTGTTTGCTTATAAGCTACAGATAGAGCCTGAAGATCAGCCAGGTAGCCTTTGAACTGCTTTTTCTCTGCAATTGCATAGTAAATAAATGCTGCTTCAGTCTATCTCTGGTTTAGCTTAATAACTGAACTTTGGTTTCAAACATTCAATCAGTTTCTCTAGTTCAATAAATCTTTGAGAAAATTTTAATCCAAAATATTAATTTTCTTAAAGAGTTTGTCGAAGTTGTACTTTCATTTTATTTAAAACAAAAAACAAAAAATATAAATCATCTAGAAAACTGGCTTCAAAAATGACTCGTTATACCAGGTCAAATCCTGACCCTAACCCACCACCGATGTTTGAGAACCCAAATATGATTCCCATAATTCTGAGAAGACAAGAGAGTCAAGAAATCTCTGGAAGTTCCCAACCTCTTGTTAGATCACACTCTTGTCCTGTGAAGTTTATATATCTTGAAGACAAACCATTTGATGAACATTTTGAAAATTCTCTATTCATAAAATTTTCTGAATCTGAGTTGTCCAATCTTGTTCCTGATCCATTATTTCTTGAAGATTTGCAATTTGAATTTATCACTTCACATCTTAACAAGTATTTACAAAATTCCATTCAATCTGAGTAGACCTTTGAAGAAACTTCAAACACTTCTGTGATTACTGCAGCTTCCCCAAGTTCATATACTTTTCTCCAAACTTCTCAAACACAAACTACCTCTTTTTCCCCTCCACCCATTACTTCCCAACCATCATCACCTGTTATTCCATTACACCTTCCGATGGCAAACAAATATGCTCCTTTAAGGTTGCCAGGCAACCCTGCTGCTTTGCCTCAAGACCATCACAGTAAAATCACCCCTTTTGATGGTTCTGGTACTTACACTGCTCAACAATATACCAAAAGGATGACAGATTACTTTGAATTTTATGAAATAGACGCTGATGATGTACGAATGAGAATTTTTGTCCAAAGCCTTACTAGGGAAGTCAGGACATGGTTTAGGGCTCTTGCTCCAAACAGTATTGCTGACTTACCAACCCTGTATAGGGAATTTTTAAATAGATGGGAAAAGAAGAAAGACCCTCTTCAAATCCTATCAGACTTTGGAAAATTGAAAAGAGGTCCTAATGAAGTTGTGCAAGATTATATCATTAGATTCAATGAAGCTTACAATGTTGTTCCCCAAAACCTTAGACCTCCTTCGGATTAAGTATTGGTCAAATTCCCTGATGGGTTTGATTCTGACATAGCATATTCACTTAGGGAAAGAGCTCCTCAAACTCTAGAAGAGATGCAAAGCATAGTTGTTAGTGTTGAAGCTAACTTGATAGAAAAACGAGCTAGAGCTAGAGCTGAAAGAAGGATGCCTATAAACGAAGAGCCTTCGGCTTTTGAAAGAAAGCTGGATGCAATTATTAAAGGGATGGAAAGATTGGGAGACAGAGTAGAGACAATCGAAAGGAAGTCTTCTGGCGATGGTCAAAATGTTGTTAGAAACTCAAACTTCAGAAGAAACCAAAATACTGGGAAAAATGTTCCTGACCAAAACATCAGGCTGCCATTCCAAGAAAATTTTGTTGAAGGATCATCTTCTGAGGAACCAACGGAGGATGTTGAAATAAATAACGTGACTGAGAACAAAAATGAACCAGAAGTTTTCCTATCTCAAGATGATCAAGAAAATCACATTCTTGAAACATTTCAAACTCATTCAGGAGAAACTTTTGATTTCAAGGAAGGATATGATTCAGTGATTTATGAAGTTCATAAACAATACAATTTGAGAAGCAGACGGATTGACGTACCATAAAATAGCAAACAGAAAGTTGTGAAACAAAACCTCAAAGGTAAAACTAACACTCCTCATGTACAAATTCTTTCTAGAGCAAGTCCTAACCCCGCTAACCCGATAATTGAAGATGTGTCTGATAATCAACTGAATAATAAACAAATTTCCAATAATTTTCCTCCTACAGGAATCGTAGAAGAACCAACAGAAGTTAATTCATAAACACCTTCAACTCATAATCCCACTCTTGAAAAAGAGAAAAACACTGAAGACACAAAAAATAGAGAAAATCCAACTGTTCAAAATACTAGAGCTCAAACAGAAAAATATTTCAATCTAGAAGCTGAAATAGGCAAATTAAAGATAGCAGTTCCATTGGTAGAATTAGCTAAACATGATGTCTATAGAAGCCAAATCAGCAGATCCCTTAACATTACTGGAATGGATGATTCAGTAAATGTTTTTGATGATCAACCCAAATTACTTTTTGGCCCTGAAGTAAATGGAAAAACAGAAAGTGGAGGAACTCCTCCATTTTATGTGAGTTTGAATGTACATGACAAAATACTTCATAATGCCATGCTTGATTCTGGAGCGTACCAAAATTTAATGCCCAAGGCTGTGATGGAAAGATTAAACCTAGACATTACCAGACCATATAAAGATCTCTTTTCTTTTGATTCAAGTTAGGTAAGATGTTTAGGTTTGATTAAAGATCTGTGTGTTACTTTGGTGCAATACCCTGCGAAATCTATTCTGATGGATATAGTAGTAGCAGATATTCCTCCCAAATATGGTATGTTGTTGTCTAGATCCTGGGGTGCCAAACTTGGAGGATCTCTTCAATTAGATATGTCATATGCTACTATTTCAGTGTTCGGTCAGCCTAAAAGACTGTACAAAGAAACCTTGATGAAATATTTAGTCAGTAGTCAGGAGAAGCCTGAAAACTTCCCTGTCTACTCAGTCCATTCTGATATGGACTCATTCATCCTTTATAATGCTGAATTTGACCTTCCTACTGAATTAGAAGCACCAGAAACAGAAAATGAAAATAAATCTACTGTTCAAATCGAGGAAATTTCTGAAAACAAAGAAACATCAGATATTCAAGAAATACCAGAAAAAACTGAAAAAACCATATCTCCCTGTTAAGAAAATTGTTAAAACAGTCGATGAAGACTATGAACATGAAATTCTTTGGCATTTATAATTTGATGGTTCAGGAAATAAGTTAGGAGCAGGAGCTGGAATTTGGATACACAACATTGAAAATGATCATGCTGAAGGCCATGCTTATAGATTGAACTTTAGATGCACTAATAATATGGCAGAATATGAGGCTTTTTTGCTAGGGCTTAAACATGTCAAAAAATTAGGATCAATTAGAGTATCAATCATAGGAGACTCTGAGTTAATTATTCAACAGATTAATGGTGAATGTTCAACAAAAGATCCCAGATTAAGAGAATACAGAGGAACAGTTGTGGAAATTCTTAATACTTTTCTACAGGCTCAGCTTGCCAAAATTCCTAGAAAACAAAATTTGCAAGCTCATAGTCTTGCAATGTTTGCTAGCACTTGTAAATTACCTTTCAGACCTAATCATCAATTCACAACTGAGATCAGACATAGACCTACTATACCGGACAATCTTATGAACTGGCAAGTGTTTGTAAATAATAATCATATTAACAATTTTTTAACCTTAGAAAATGAATTCTCTAACAGTAGTATAGATGAATATACAACAGTCAATGAATCTGATCGAACAGAAAAACAAGAGACAGGTATTTCAGAAGAAATTGCTATTCACATACTTCACCCAACTAAATTCACTAAAAAAGATATGCAGGATCTGAAACAAATGGAAGTCGATGAGATTATAGAAGATGAATCTGAAATTATTAATCTGAAAGATAATCATTTACCTAAAGGATTAACTCCTTTGGAAGATCTTTTTGACTCTAATGACATTACACTAAAACCCAAAATGGAACCGTTAAAAGCTGATATTGAAGAATACAATTTGGGAACGGAAGGAAATCCTAAGATGGTTAAGTTATCTAAATCTCTGCCAGCAGATCAAAAGGTTAAATATGTTGAACTTTTAAAAGAATTCTAGGATGTTTTTTTCTGGAGTTATGAAGATCTGAAATCATATGATACATCAATCATTCAACATACAATACCTTTGAAACCAGATCAGAAACCATTCAAATAGAAACTTAGAAGAATCAACCCTATGCTACTACCTTCAATTGAGAAAGAAATTAAAAGAATGTATGAAGCAGGAATAATAGCTCCTATTAGGTTTTCTGAATGGGTTTCTAATTTGGTACCAACAAGGAATAAAACAGGAGAGATTATACTATGTGTTGATCTGAGAAATTTAAACAAAGTTTCTTTAAAAGATAACTATCCTTTGCCTAAAATGGATCACATATTACAAAGGGTAGTAGGCTCTTCAAGAATTTCTCTTCTGGATGGATTCTCCGGTTACAACCAGATTCTGGTTCATCCCGATGATCAAGACAAAACATCTTTTACAACATCTTGGGGTACATTCAAATATGTTAAGATGCCTTTTGGGCTCAAAAATGCAGGAGCAACCTTCCAAAGAGCAATGGACATTGCCTTTGCCAAAGAAATTCATGATTTTCTAGTCATATATCTGGATGATTTGACTGTTTTTTCCAAGACAGATCAACAACATTTGGATCATCTTAGACAGGTGTTCATAAAATGCAGAAAATATGGTATTTCTTTAAATCCTGAAAAGTCATTGTTTGGTCTTGAAGAAGGTAAACTCCTAGGTCATATCATTTCAAAAGATGGTATTAGAATTGATCCTGAAAGAATACAAGCCATTTTGCAGATACCTCATCCCAGGAATATTAAAGAACTTCAAGCTTTCATAGGTAAGATCAATTTTTTGAGAAGATTCATTTCTAGTTTAGCTGAATTACTTAGACTACTTACTAACATGTTAAGAAAGGATTCAAGTATTAAGTGGACAGTAGAAGCCAAGAAATCAGTTGAAGAAATCAAAATGGCTTTGACCAGAACACCAGTTCTTACCAATCCAAAATTTGATATAGATTTCATAATTTTTTCATTTTCTTCTGAACATACAGTTGCAGCTGTTTTATTACAAAAGGATGATCAAGGATGTGAAAAACCTATAGCCTTTTTTAGTAAAGCACTTAGAGATGCATCATTAAAATACAACATCATGGAGAAACAAGATTTTGCACTTGTGAAAGCAATTAAAGATTTCAGAGTTTATATATTGTATTCTCATGTGATAGCTTATGTACCTAATGCTGTCGTTAAAGACATCTTAACTCAAGATGGAATTGAAGGCAAAAGAGGTAAATGGATAGCTACCATATTAGAATATGATATTGAAATAAGACCTACAAAACTCATAAAAGGACAAGGTTTGGCTCAACTCATGACTGAAACAAATTGCCAAGCCCTGAACATTAATGAACTGGATGACGAACAGGAGATGGCGACTCCACAAATTAGTCAGGTCTTTTTAGACTCACCTTGGTATGCTGATATCATTTATGTTTTGTTAAACCTGCAAGCTCCTCCAGGGTTATCCAGAACGAAACAAAGGTTTTTGAAAATGACATCTTTAAAGTATTGTATTTTAGATAATGCTCTCTTTTGGAAGAATCATGATGGAATTCTATTAAATTATTTATTAAAGGATGAAGCTGACAAGGTTCTCAATGAATTCCATGCAGGAGATTGTGGTGGACACCTCTACTGGAAGTCAACTGCAGATAAGATCTTAAGGGCTGGTTTTTATTGGCCAACCTTGTTTTCAGATGTTAAGAGATTTGTAACTGCTTGCCATAAGTGTCAGATCTTTGAAGGCAAGAGAAAATTATTACCTTTACCATTGAAACCAATTTTCACCGAGAAACCCTTTCAACAATGGGGCCTAGATTTTATTGGAGAAATCCATCCTCCCTCTTCTGGGCAACACAGATGGATCCTCACTGCCAAAGATTACTTTACTAAATGGATTGAAGCAATCCCATCCAGACAAGCCAATGATTCTGTAATCATAGGATTCTTAGAAACCAATATACTATCAAGATTTGGTTGTCCTGAGAAAATTATAACTGATAATGCTGTTGCGTTTAAGTCTAAGAAAATGACTAGTTTCTGTAATAAATATCACATCACTTTAGGCCATTCCACAGCCTATTATCCTCAGGGTAATGGACTGGTTGAATCTTCCAATAAAAGTCTCATTAATATCATTAAAAAATTATTGGAAGAAAATAAGAAGAATTGGCATAAGAAACTTACCAATGCATTGTGGGCAGACAGAATTACTACCAAAAAATCAATTGGAACCAGTCCATATGAATTAGTTTATGGTATTGAGGCTAGATTTCCATCATCTTTAGGAGTTCCTGTAATGAATTTACTTCAAGAGGCTCAAGCAGAACCAAATGATATTCAGAGAAGAATAAATCAAACAATTCACTTGCAGCAGACCAGAGAAGAAGTGTATCAACAATCCCAAGTTTTGTAGGAAAAATTAAAGAAGATGTTTGACAAAAGGACCAAAGCAGAAGATTTTCAACTGGAAGACAAAGTTTTAAGATGGGATTCTAGAAGGGAAGATAAAGGAAAACATGGGAAATTTTATTTCTTAAGGAAAGGACCTTACATTATTGCTTTACAGGGAAATAACACATATTTTTTGAAGAATTTGGATGGTTCAGAAGCCGAGGAAGGACCAGTCAATGGTCGAATGTTAAAACACTACTTTGATCCTATTTACTAGGATGTTTTTGATTTTCTTTAACATGTACATAATATATCCTTTGTAATGTATCAGTTTGGAGTGGATAGTGACCTACTGGAGTTGAAGCCGTGTAGACTTAGGTAGGTTTGCCATGTAAGAGAAAAAGAAGATTGATAAGGGTTTGCCAATCTAAGTGCACCCTAATAAAGAAGAAAAAATGGTAGAGTAAAGTAGATAGGGTAGGTAGATGTTGTTGCAGAATTACATGTGATGAATGATGGTTCTAAATGCGTTCAATTTTACTTTCATCACAAGTGTAAAGGCAGATACTACATTGAAAAAAGTTCGCAGCAAAGCAAAGTCAAGATTATTAACTTCCCCTTCATTTTTCCCCTAAAGAATTCACTAATTTCCCTAAGCACCAAGGTGTTTGAAGATTAAAGGGGCTCAAGGAATTTCCTTGACTTTTGGAGGGACCGGACTCGGCCCAATAATTGGAAAAAACCCAAGTACTTAAAATCATTCATCATCACACTCATTTATTTCAAAAAATTCTTTCCAAAGTAAAACCCCATTTTACTCAGGAAAATCATGAGATATTTCATAGAAAACCCTCAAAATCACATTTTATCCTAAGTTTAAGTGATGAAGTGATTACAATGCAATTTGCTTCTAAAAACTTCACTTTCTTAGTTATATTAATGTATTTTGAAGTTTGCCTTGTCCCCTTGTCATATTAACATTTATTTTATATATTAACCCCCTATAAAATCAACTTTTCCTATTACATATAACTTCTTTTATATAAATATCCCAAAAACCCATGTATTATAAACTTTAGCCAAAAGTATTTAATTCCCATTTATTCAAATAAAAAACCCACTTTATACCCCCTTTTGGCTAAAAAATAACTTTAATAATATCCCCGCCCCTTATGGTAAACGAATCGCGCTGGTTTAGTTACCATATAAATAAAAAATATGAATACATGTTTAAACATATGTTATATATGTTTAAAAACAAAAAAATAAAACTCAAAGTTTAATTGAAACCAAACTTTGATTTAACCCATCCCTATGCATTTTCCATTCCCGATCTTCGTCGTACAAAAGAGATTAATTAATCCTCACGATTAATTGATAATCTAAACCGCCAATTAAATCACCCCCGCTGCGATTAATTAACCAATAAATCGCGTCGGTCCTGCCCGTTAAAACTCTGTCATCTCCGTGCCCCGACCACCGTCCGATCAACTGACTCCAGATCAACGACTGTTATCAATTTCGCTAACCATCTGCGTACGAAAGATAATGCGCGATGGGCCGGCGGTTTTCTAAACAGTACAAGGCTACGTGTCAATCGTTGTATCGCATCGCTGCCTCTCCGCCCAAAACCGCCTTCCCTCATAAGTAGTGCGATGAAAACCATTTTACCGCTCGTTCCCTATGACCAATCCCATACATGCTGACATCATTTATTAAAATAATAAAAAATTCGCCCCCTTTTGACTTTGCCAATAAAACAAAAACCTGTGTTTTTTTTCATTTTTTCGTCCACAGTAAACGACTACACTCCCATGCAGAAATTTTCGAATTCCAACTGTTGAAGCCCGCCAACCTTTATCTTGTCGAAGAGAATTGCAGTCAAAACCTCTCAGAAGATTGTCTACCTTAACCAGTACCTGTTCAAATCACTGTTATCTCCAGAAAACAGGTATTTACCCTAAATCCTCACTGTACTCTGTAAGAAACTCGGCTTTCCTTTTTTCTTTCACTGAAACTGAGTTAAAATTGATTGCTAATCCATTTCTTAATCCCGAGAACTGTAATCGAATTCCCAATCTGCAATTGTACCTGTTTCTCCCGTCGAAACCTGAATTTCCATTTCTGAATCCACAAGAACCAGAAATGGAAGTTCCGGTAGCTTTAAACGTAGCACCTTTGAATGCCCCTCACAAAGACTTGGATTATTTACCTTTGGTCGATATGGATTTTCAAGTTAAAGACCTGGGTCTCAGTGAAAATCCTCTTCGAATATTTTGCCGCTGCAGAGACAATTATTCGAATGGTTCCGACATGATTGGACTTTGGGAATATAATATGGCCATGTACTTTCTCCCAGCAGTCCATATTTTTCCTGAAATCATCCATTTCTGCCATGCCTACTATGATCCTAACCAAAGAGCAGTCTTATCCCCAAGTCAAGATGTCCTCTTCCCAATAACTGCTCAGTCCATAAATGAGATGCTACATTTCCAACCTGGTCAAGCCCTCACTCCCCTGTCCATGGCTGAATTACTAGAGAAATCTACCAAATTATCCCATGAAGAGTTAAACCGTCTTGGCCAAACTTTTATGCTACCACAGCATCAGCCTAAAGGCCCTCCCCCTTATGGTCATAACTCTTTTACTGATGAGGGCAGAATTATTTTAAACATGATATCTTCAATAATGGGTTTCAATACTAGTGAATATGTTGACCATTTTACTCTAGTATTGTTGTCTATTTTTACCCCTGGACAGCCTCCTGCTCTTATGTATGACTTTGCATCTTATATTGCTGACAAAATCCATGATCAGTTCATGAGATTTGGAAATGAGAGAGTATTCAAATATTCTTCTTTCATATATCATCTCATGATATATTATCAGTCTGAAAGTTTTCCTTTCCACATTCAGAAACTTGATGCTAAAGGAAACTCTAGGTCAGTCATCTTTTGGTCGGCCATTACTCACAATTCCCATGATTCCCCTTATTCCTATAATGAGTTCATTGACCTATTTTTACACCCTGCAACTACCTTGTTGGCAGGAGTATCCCCTCCTAGAGTCAGTAATGAAATCAAGAAAATTCTTCAGCTCTCAAAACAATACAAGATAGGTGACTGGTACTTGTATCAGAATCATACTGAAATCAAAATTTATGGATGTGAATTGTGCCCTTTCAAATTACCAAGATATGTTCCAATGCGACTCTTTGCATTAGAGTACTTCAGACGGATGAATAATTCAGATATAATTCATTTCTGTAATGCAAAGAAAAAGGCTCAACTCAAGATAAAGAGCCAATTAGGTCCCTTTGTTTGTAATTATAGGGAGGGTGGAAAAGAAGCCGAAAGGATTTTAGAGGACTATTTGAAATTAAAAAAGAGTTTCTACTTGGCACCCTATGATCCATATAGCTTTATCTGTGATAGAAGAATGAAAAATAAACTATCACCATACATCCATTTTAGGATGCCAGAAATAGAACAATATGCCAATACAGATGAATGGGTGGAAGGAACTTTGATAGAGCAAGATAGTGAGCAGGTCAATGTTGATAATGTAATGAAAGACCTTGAAAGAATACTTGACCTGGACTATTTTGAGCAGGTACAGATAGCAGGACCTTCTTCAGCAGGAATTTCACAACAACATTTGCATGAGATCAGTACAGTGGCAGTAGAATCAAAAGGAAAAGAAAAGGAACCGGACGCACAAGTATTTGAAAAGTTCACAATGATAGAGCAACCAGAGACATCTAAAGGACAAGATCAAACAAAAATCCCTTCAGTTCAGATCAATGAGCCAGAAATTGCCAATCTACAAACTCCTCTTAATGTGGAAAAAGGAAAAAAGAGAGAGGCTGAAATATCCACCCCTGTTGGTGGATCTACAGAGCAGCATGGTACTAAAAGGAAAAGATTGAATCCTCTTCCGGAAATTGAATCAGTTCAAGAAATTTCTGACAGCCAAGAACAATTGGGCAGTCAACAAACAGGTACAGTCAGTGGAGCATCCACTACCTCACAAAGGAAAGAGCTACAAAAGCAACAGAGTGTTGAAATATCTTCTTTCAAAACACCGGTTAAAGATGCAGGAGATATCAAAAAGACATTTATCAATATCAAGTTCAGGAACGATCCACTGAGAATTCAAGTATATAATCAATATCTAAAAATGGCTCCATAGAATCAAGAAAGATTGATGTCAGCTTATGACATTCAGCAAGGCAAAATGATAATGAGTCATTTCAAACCCAAGGTGCAACAACCCCAAACAGCTCCTGATTATATTAGGACAAAATTTGAAGTCCTAGCAAAGGATATCCATCCTTTAGATCAGATTGAGTTACATAAGCAGACTGGTGAAATGATCTATTCTACTTTGACTGATAAGGCAATGGCAGCTCACAGGTTACAGGATTCTTTGGAAAACACTAATACACAATTGCAGCTTGAAAAGTCTTCTTCTCAAGCTAAAGACAACAGGATAAAAAAATTGGAAGAAATAATAATTGGTTTGGGTCACAATCCAAAGGATGTCAAAGGTATAGAAGCTCTAATCAAGAAAAAAGATGATGACATTGTAGCATTGAGAAAACAGTTGAAATTGCCAACCTCCAGACATCCTCAAACTGAAGAAGTAATAAAGAAGAATTCTGAAGAATAAATGATGGAGTTGCTCTTGAAAATGAATGAGCAACTGACTGAAACAGAAAAAGAGGTTGAACAAGCTTTAAAAAACAAGCAGTCCAATGTTCCAGTATCTACAACAGTGGTTATCACAGGTACAACAAGTCAACCAACAAGTCAATCAACAGAGCCATCACAAGTAAATACTTCAAATTTGAGTACAGAAGAACTAATAAAATAAATGAATGACTTGAAACTTCAAGTAATAGAACTTCAGCACACAAAGTTACAGCTTGTTAATTTGGAACAAAAATATGATCTTTCAAAAATGACTGTTGCTGACAAAACAAGAGAAGTCAAAAAGTTGGAAAAAATAGTTAAAGCCTTGGAAAGGGATCTCACATTGGAGAAACCTTTAAGAGAAATAAATGACATTCTTTGGGATGATATTATTCAGTCAATAAAAGATATCTGGTCTTCAATCCAGATAATATACGAGCAGAATGATTTGGTCAAAGTAGCTCTGGATGAAGTTGAGAATACATGAGCAGAATTAGGAAATAGGCTTGAGGAAGCCAATCAGCTTATACAATTTCTAAACACCCAAACCAGATAGCAACTTGCAGATTTGGGTATTCAGGACAGAACTGCAACAATATTGGAGATCAAAAGAGTTTTTACTAAAAGAACTCTTATGCAAAATTTGGAACGAAGGTGCTTTGACATGAAAAGTGAAATCATTGCTTTCAGAGAAAGGTTTGATGTTTTATTGAATAAAGGGTTTCCCAGCCCTATGGTTTCAGAAGATAAAATAATGGACCTGGAAACTTATGTTAAGAAATTGGACATACATGCTCACAATCAAGCCAGTTCCTCAGCCATTTCATCAGAAGCAACATTACCTACAGGAAGGAATCTTCATGACAGATTAGAGAATTTATTTTATCTTGAACATGAAGTGAAACATTTGTTTCCTAATCATCCTAATTTCTTCAGATATACCGAGGCTGATGAAACATTAAGGAAGCTTCAACAAACAAGAATAGCAGAAGATAAATGGTGGGAAGATTTGTTGGAACTTTTGTAAAATTTATCCTTATATGAAATTTTTCCTATTTACCACAGTATAAAGGATAAAGGAACAAACAAAGGTCAAAGAGTATCAGTTCAGTTAAAAGTATATCAGTAAAAATAAAGAGTATCAGTGAAGCAAGGCAGTTAGAAAAAAATTATTGAAGAAGACAACGATGAGCCAAAATATAGGTCCAGCCTCCAGCACATTCTCGAAAGGAGGAAACAGCACAACATCGGTTACTTCTTGTCTTATCTATGAGACCATCTGTCTCTATTTTTATTGTAACTTATTTATGAGTCATCTTAGATTATATCTCGTTTTGTTAAGAGATATTTTGTATGATTTTTTGTATAAATAAGCCCTCAATTGAATTATTGAGGGTGGATTCTTAGACTCTGATGTAACATTGAATATTTTGGAATAAAGAGCTTTGGAGAAATTTTTCGTGGCAAAACTGGACAAGGAATTGAGGCAGAAAACTTTTCTCAGGATTCATGCGTCAAATGAAGGATCAATAAGTCATATCTATCTCATGTTTTGAAGTTTTATATTTGTTTACAAAATCATCTGTGTTTCATTATCTTAATATTTAACGAAAGGGATTAAATTAGAAAGTACTTAAGTGTAATCTGATTTCATTCGTTATTATTCTAAATGTTTTCTTCTAAACTGGTTTAAACAGTGAATTCTCAATTGCTCCTGTTTGTCTAATTCATATGTCTTTGGTTATTTAGTAAAGAATACTTAACTGCTCTTTATTGATAATAAATCTATTTCTCTTCTCTTGAATGTGTTGAAATATTCTTCATTGCCTTTCATCCGTTTGAATTCCATTTCATTCACTTTAGATCTATAATTGTTTTTAGTTTGATTATCTTGCCCTGATAAACCATCTTTTGTTAAAAAACTTAAGCCAGCGCAACCAATCCTTTGAATCCATTAGCCCAATGGAATTAAACTACTTGATCTTAATCTCAGCTAAAGAATTCCATCAACCCAAACAAAATCAAAACCCCTGTACTTTATAACTAGCCTAATATCTTCAAAAACAAAGATAAATTTTATAGAGAGAG
>CM076571.1:948401222-948556119 GCA_034641835.2 Pinus albicaulis | reverse complement strand
ACTGCTGTCGACCCAATGTTGAAAACTCCTCCAGAAGTGCTCTTCCGGTCCGTTGGACTCCCTGCCCAATCTGCATCAGTGAAGCCAGAAAGCTTCGCTCCATCCTCTTGTCTGTACCATAGACCATATCCCGATGTGCCTCTAATATAGCGCAATACATGCTTGCCTGCCTTCCAAAAGAGCTTGGTAGGCTTAACCATAGCTTGCGAAAGCTGGTTAACTGCATAGCATATATCGGATCGTGTATTGACCAGGTACATAAGCGACCCCACCAACTGTCGATAGACAGTGGCATCCACTACCTCCGCTGAAGTAGCATCCTCCTTCCTCCAACCACCAGGAAGAGGAGTGTCAACAGGCTTGCAGCCTTGCATGTTAAACCTCTCCAGAATCTCCCGGGCATACTTGCCCTGAGAAACAAACAGTCCTCCACTGCGCTGCCAAATCTCCAATCCCAGGAAATAATGAAGGATGCCCAGGTCCTTCATCTCAAACTCTCGTGCAAGATCCTCCTCGCATGAAAGTATCAACTGCTCGTCGCCAGTCAAAATCAGATCATCTACATACAGTACGATGATCAACAGCTTCCCCTCCACCACAATCTGGTACAGGTTTGGATCCGCCCCACTCTTGGAGAATCCAAGCCCGGTGAAGTAGCTGTCTATCCGAGTGTACCAAGCACGAGGTGCTTGCTTCAGCCCGTACAGTGCTCTCTTGAGTCGGCACACATGCGACTCACTGCTGAAGATCTCAAAACCTTCAGGCTGCTCTATGTACACCTCCTCCTCAATAACTCCATTGAGGAACGCAGTCTTCACATCCATCCGATGAATGTGCCACCCCATCTGCGCTGAGAGAGCAAGGATCGTCCGTATGGAAGAGTACCTTGCGACAGGTGCAAAAGTCTCCTCATAGTCAATCCCCCCGATCTGTGAAAAGCCACGGGCGACAAATCTCGCCTTGTACTTCTCCACACTCCCGTCAGCCGCCTGCTTCACTTTGTAGATCCATCGCGAACCCACCACCGATTTCCCCTCCGGTCTTGGGACAATCTCCCATGCACTGTTTCTGACGATCGAATCATATTCTTCGATCATGGCATCTACCCATGCGGGTTCCTCCACAGCTTCCTCAAAAGAGGATGGCTTCGTCACAACACATTGACTCACAAGAGCCATGTATCCAGTGTACCGATCCGGTGACTGTCTCTGTCTACGCTGTGTTGTAGGTGGTCCTACAACCTTCTCTGCATCCCGAGCCAGTCGCTCAGCTTCTGTAGTGCGCATGCGCCCTCTGATGGTTGGCGCTGCCTGGGTGGTTTCTTCCACCTCCCGAACCTCCTCTTGTGGCTGATCCACATCCGGAAGCTCCTCCTTAGGAACTAACAGCTCCTCATCTGCATGCAAGTGTAGCTCCCTCTCAAGCGAACACTGCATGGCTTTCTCCTCCCGAAATTTTATATCCCGTCGCACAACAGTCTTGCGACTGTCTGGCACATACACCCGATAGTTGTGAGGTGTATCAGTGTACCCCACAAATATTCCAACTTCAGCAGTTGGATCCAACTTCCTTCTTGCATCCTTCGTCACATGCATGTAGACAGGAGATTCGAAAATCCGCAAATGGGAAATATCAGGCCTCTTGCCAGAATAAGCCTCCTCTGGTGTACTCATGCCAAGAACCTTGTGAGGACAACGGTTCTGCACATACACTGCTGTATTGCATGCCTCAGCCCACAAGTGAAGGGGTAGGCCCCGATCATGCAACATCGCCCGTGCAGCACCCACGATCGTTCTGTTCTTCCGCTCAGCCACCCCGTTCTGCTGTGGGTTATGGGGTGCGATGAGCTCTCTCCAAATCCCTTCTGCGCTGCAGAACTCCTTGAATTCAACCGAGATGAATTCACCACCGTTATCACTCCTTAGAGCAATCACCTTCTTCCCCGACTCCTTCTCGACCAGTGCTTTAAACTCACAGAACTTCGCGAATGTATCGCTCTTCTTCTGCATGAAGAAGATCCAGCACTTTCAAGAGAAATCATCAACAAATATCACATAATACTTGTGCTTTGATGTCGAAGCAACTGAGAAAGGACCACACACGTCCGTGTGAACTCTCTCAAGGATCGTCGTGGCGCGACTATCCTTCTCGTGAAAGGTGGCTTTCACATACTTCCCTAAAGTACACCCCTTGCACTGATCTGACTGCGCAAGAGTGCCCTTAGGAAGCCCAGTAGAAATCTGCTGCAAGATCTTCAAAGCTCCATGGTGAAGGTGGCCCAATCTCCTGTGCCACAGTTCGCCCTCATCATCCCCGCTCACCACTTCTCCCGCCTTGCATGCCATTGCTGCGCAGCCATCTACTTGCAACTGATAAAGGTTCTTGGTTCGAACCCCTATCTTCCGGGTCTCTCCAGTAGTCTTACTGCGCAGGAAGGCTTTTCCTTCGCCGAAGACCACATCATACCCCTTATCCTCCAACATCGCTACTGAAATCAGGTTCTTCTTCAATCCAGGTACATGCATGACATCCTTTAAGACAAAGGGTTTACCAGACTCCCTCTGAAAGGATACGGTACCGATACCAGTCGCACTGTATCTACCGTCATCGCCCATCTCGATGTGCATACCCAAATCGTTGTCCTCCAGATCTGAGAACAACTCCCGATCTCCCGTCATATGAAATGACGCACCGCTGTCCAAGAACCACACCGATCCCATCACACTTGAAACCAAGCATGCAATCAGTGAAAAGTCAAGCTCGAACCGTGAAGCCAAATCTTCTCCATCTGCAGATCTTCCCGCTTGCTTGTTCTTCTTCTTCTTTGGACAATTGGTAGCATAATGTCCATGATCATGGCAGTGAAAACACTTCAATTTCACCATATCCTGCTTCTTTCCCTTTGCACCGGAATGAGAAGGTTTCTTACCCTTCCCCTTCTTTGCTTTGGCCACCAAAGCGCAATTTTCTTCATCAGCTCCCTTTGATGAAGATCCATCCCGAGTAGTCCTCCTTATCTCCTCCTGCATGAGATCCGCCCAAAGGCGCTCCCATCCCGGAAGCTTCTCCCGACCATTGACATTATCTTGATATGAGTGCCAAGCCTTCGGAAGACCAAGGAGAGCCAGGTCGACCATGTCCTCATCTTCGACAGTCACCCCCACACTTCCCAGCTCATCTCTGCACTGAGTGAACTTCGTGAGGTATTTGGCGATACTATCGCCCTTCTCCATCTTGATGTTCCTGAGCTTATCTTTGAGCGCCAGCTTCCTTTGGTCGCTCTTACTCTGGAATAGATCCGTCAAAGCTTTCCACATTAAATATGGAGTAGACTTTCCATGCAGGCTGGATACAATATGATCCTCGACGCCCTCCAACAGGATCCTTCGACATTTCGCCATCTTATTTTGCCATGCATCGACTTCAGCAGGATCAGTGGGCTTTTGGACATCCGTATCTACGAACTCCTTCAGACCATTATCTTCTAATACTGCTTCCATGCAATCCTTCCATGCAACATAATTCGAACTGCCTTCAAGAGCATATTCGAGTCGCAAACCGTTGAAAGACATTTTCAACACTGGCACCAAGAAAACAAAACTGCCGCAAAATTTCGAATTCCACCTCAAAGCTCAACCGCTCTAGATCTGTGAGAACAAATTATTTCTAGCACAGAGATTGACTGCAAGGGGCATTTACCAGACCTTTCACTTTCCTAAGAAAGATGAATCCGGAGGCTACCTGGCCCGCATGCAGACTCTGTCTACCGAAATAAGTTTGTAATCACTGTGATGATCAATCTCTGCTTCAATAGCTCCGATACCATGTAGAAATTTGCTGAATAATAATTAATTATCCACCGAGACTATCCTGATCACATACAATTCGAATTTATATGCAACACATAATCTCTTCCACTCAGATCATCAAACATGCGGAAATAAAATCAAGTGATAACACATCAATTCATCATACACATTAACACAGTATGTATGGGGAAAGCTTATAGCTGAAAACCCCGCAGCTATTGTGTATATTATAATGGAGAAATCATGTAACAAACTCAGTACAATACTCCTCACAAGTACTCAGTACTTTCTCATGAAGTCACACACAAACTAGCTCAGTTTTGAACAGGTTACTGGTTCAAAACTCACCGCCAATTGCCTTGCCTCTATTGCGCAATCCAGGCCTGTCTATATAGAGATCCAAGGCTCGAATCTCCTTGGCTTGACAGCGCAATCATCATGGGCAATTCCTCCAAGTGTGGTGCAAATCTCATGCACAACTGATGTCGCCACTGATAGCTAACTCCACCCTTTCATCTACCTCTTTCACTGGTCTCCACTGAACTGATCATGAACTGTAGTGAACCGATTTCTTGAGTTGAATAATGAGTTACTAATTAATGAATTAAATAATATTTAATTCACTCCACTCATAACTAATTGATTAGCTAGTTAAACTAATCTCAACCAGTTCAACTAAAATAAACAAAACACAACTCCACTATCTGTCTCATTAACTCCACCAAACTTCTGCCACTGAAGTCCTAACTGAAGTCAACCATGCATGATTCCATCAAACCCTTGGGAACCACGTGATTCCTCTGTCAGATGCATGAGCCACTTCTGTAGCTCGAACTGAAGTGCTCCAAGAGAGTAAACTGTTGTTTAGAGTCCAAATATTATTAAGGGTAAATAATATTTGACTTCCCTATTTTTAGGATAGGCAGTCTAAAAATAGACATCGACCTATCGACCTATAGGTCACAAAAATAGAGGTCCATCTATTTTTACCAACATGACCAATGCTCCAAGAATAACATACTGCAACCCCTGGATCATGCTCCATATGTCTAAAAATAGACATAGTCTAAAAATAGACTTTGCGCCAGAATTTTCCTGTGGGCCCACTTAGTGAAGGCGACTTCATTTCACTAAGCTCCATCATCTTGCTGCATTTTCAACATAGCATAGTGAAAAATTCTTGATTCAATTTGGATCACCATATATTTTGTCATTTATATTGGTACTTTTGAGGTGAAAAATGAAAATAAATTTCATGCAAGTCCATTTTATGGGTAGGTCCTAGTTTGGAATATTACAGTCTTGGAGATTCCTTTTTAAGGAATCAAATGATGTTTATTGGGTTTATAGTGTCGTGAACTTGTGTCACATCCTTGACATTGATCTACACATTAAAACCTTTCTAAGAATATGAAAATCACCTCAATCAATTATTGTATGTGAAATTTATGTCTCCCAAAAGTTCACCTACATTATTGTATGTGAAATTTATGTCCCCCAAAATTTTACCTACATTATTGACCAGTATGATATGGGTGGGTGCCATGTTATTCCCCCATTACTCACACATCAACAGCTAGTCAAGTGCATACTTTCAAAAAGATTCTAGAAGGTTCAAAAACCTTATCACAATAGAGGGTCAAGGAAGTCAAAAACCATACCCATAGATGGGTATTAGGCTATGTTAAATACTAGGGTGTAGGACGAGAAGGAGTTCAATTCTTTTGCATTGTATCTTATTTCATAACTGAGAAAAACATGAGAGAGTGATATTTTGTGAGCATAATGGAGGAGGAGGAGGATTTTTTATTAGTTTTTTAAGCCATAATGTAAAAATATAGTGCCATAGTGAGTTATCATTCATTTATAAGTGCATTCCTATAACTAAAAAAAAGAGATAAGGTGATATACCTCATCTTCTTGTTGGGTTTTCTCCTATGTTGCATTTCTCATCATGAATTCGGTGCTCACTTATGTGGATGGTGTGTTTACATGTCTTTTCTTTCCATTACTTAATTAGGTTATATTTCATAACTTGAGCAAATTAATACTCTAGTAATCTCATATCTAAGCAAAATTATTTTTCATAGTCTAATATTTTAAAATATTATAATATTAATGTTGTTGACAGGTTGGTCAACACATATATGGTAAATACCCCTCTGCATATTCAAGAAAGGATACAACATTGGGAAAATAATAGTTCTGTTGATGAGATTGGCTCTACACAGCAGCAAGGTTTGATGGATTTTCACAATGACCCGGGCAGTACTCGAGGCAGGATTTCCCTATATCAGCAATCAGTTAAAATGTATTGGCAGTTCAAGTGTGTTCTTGCTCAAGCCATGATGAGTATGAAGGACCAGGAAGTTCATACTTCCATTCTCTTTGACCTTCAGCACATCAAGCAGGATATCAGTTCCATGACCAAAACCCAGATGCAACAGAATGCCCGAATTGGATGTATTGAGGAACAGTTGAGTGCAATGCAGTGTGTGGAGATACCTGGGTCCTCAGTGAAAGCTCCAGCTCTAGTAGATTCATCGGATGGCTAGGCACTACCCACTTTATTAGTTTTTGTATGTTTTTTGTCCATTGTAGTTATTCCTATAGTTTAATATGTAAATATTATGGTCATAGTCGTGTAGTACATGCTGCTAATGAGCGCTTGAAACAGTACCAATTTTGGTTAGCTTTCAACTTTCTCAGATGGCCAACAGACCTGGTTTCCTTCGGGCAGGTTAAGGCGCATATTTTGGTTTGTATATATTTTGCAACTTGCTCTATATAATAGAAAATTCAGGTCCTACGGAATTCACAAAAAAAAAATAAAAAAATATTATAATATTTATTGTGATGAACTATTCCAGTGGATTATCCCCATAGTTTACAAAACATTTATCTATGAGAACTCACAATTGTACTAATAATGACTAGTCATATGCATTTTGTGCAACTTTTTCATAAAAAATAAATAAATAAATTGTTGTTGTTTTTGGTAAATTAATATGCACATGGAACCAAAATAAAATCCACCTCATTTCCCTCTTGGAACTATGTGATAAAATGAGTCCAAGCTCAAGCACCATTACAATCACAAATTGAAAAAAATAATTATTCTCCCTCCAACAACAATCAATAATAATGCCCTTCCTAATAGGACCATCCATAAAAAAAAATATAACATGAAAACACAATTTATAAACACTCCTAAGAGAGTTTAGGTTTGTGCTACAAAGTAAAACTTTATAGTCCTAAGAGATTTTAGGTTTTTGCTAACTCTGATATCAAGTAAAATTTTGTAGTAGATAGCTAATTTGTATTAAAAAAATTAACAAAGAAATAAATAAGAGAAATAGTAGCACATAAATGGAGGTCAAAATGGTAAAAAAATCTATACTAATTAAAATCTCTACTCTGAAATATGTATCTTTGTATTCATGTGCTTCTTATAATGATAGATGATGACGCTTTTAAATAAAAAAAACTTTAATTAAATTATTTGTTTTTAGTAAAGCTCATTTTCCCAAGTTTTTCTTGCATATAGTCTAACAATTTTTTTTTTTTTTTACCTCTTTTCTAATCAATGTTGTCCAAAATATGATAGGAATTTCTTGGAATCTTCAAGTTTCAATTATGTAATTTGAAAAATTCTAGTGCCTCAATAGTTTTTCATGAGCAAAGTTTATTTGTATATTCAAAAATACATTTTATGATAAAAATCATGATTTTTCCAAAAAATTATCACCATGTTTCTATTAAAAAAAAAAAACACCTTGAATAGTTAGACTACACACTAAATTTCAATATGCCTATGTTAAGCACACACTAAATTTACAATTTAAAAGCTTACTAAATTATTACAAAACACACACTAAATTTACATAAGCTGATAGCCCAATGAGAATTCATATAAGAACTACAAAGCCACTATGAACTATTTTTAACACTAATAAAATAAATACACCTTATAAAAATAAAAAGTAATAATAACAATCTAAAACAATTTAAGAATATAACTCCCTAAAAATCTATACTTATGTGAATGTTGTTGATCCCAACCTTTTGCATCTCGACAGTATTTATAATGAACCACATTTAGTCGTTTGAAACAAGTTGACTCTATATTTGGAGATGTGATATGCCTCAAGATTTCAGGCTTAATCATTATGGATCCCAAAAATATGCATTTTCAATCTATACTTATATTAAATTATAAAAAAAAAAAATATTAAAAATTAATAATTAAAAAAAAAAAAACAAACTTAATAAATTTTAAAATAAAATAATTTTATTTTTTTAATTAAAATAAATATTAAAAAGCATAAAAATATTTTTTTGAATCTAATATTATTATGCCTGAATTAATAAACTATTTGTATTTCTAATTCTAATGGGTAAACTATTGAATTGGCTCGTCTACAAATATCACACCAACAAGCTCATATAAGAATATATGACAACTAGTATTTATCTATTATATCGATATAATACCCAACTTTATCCAAGGATATGATTTGCAGTCGGTATCTCTTGATTATATCAATATAACGTACATTGGGATGATATATGTGATTAC
The DNA here is from genome assembly GCA_034641835.2 of Pinus albicaulis. Taxonomy (NCBI): domain Eukaryota; kingdom Viridiplantae; phylum Streptophyta; class Pinopsida; order Pinales; family Pinaceae; genus Pinus; species Pinus albicaulis. Next base: position 948,547,731 of record CM076571.1, on the reverse strand, counting down.
AAACTCTCTAGGCAAATTACACATTCTCAATTCATAGGCTCCATGAAATTAGTGACACATCCTCACTTTCTTGGCCCTTTCAAATTAAATGTCATGGTTGAAGAGCAATGAGATCTCACTAATTGACACATTCCCACTTCACAGTATGCAATAAGATTTAATTTACCCAGTGGAGGTGTATCAGATTTTCTTCACATCGATAGTTACTTGTACTGCTCTTTCAACTTTAACTCAGCCTGGTTGAAGTGGAAACTTCTGCATCATAGTTTCAAAGAGATTAGAATATCAATGGAGATTGGAATATTTACGAAGGGGAATGGTTCTAGTTGGTTGAAGATCTTGAGGAGTAGGCTGTCACCTCAATAACTGCGACAGTTATGATGTTGGGCTCCGGTGATCAATATCCTCTCCTGAATCAGAATATCCAGAAACATTGGGTAGTTATGATCTGATTTTATATTACATACAAAATATTTCAGGAATAATTTTATGAGAAAGTTCGATTCCAAAGATGTGATAAATATCTTGTAGCTACTAGATTGATTTATATAATGCAACTTATCAATAATTACCCCATTTTCGATTTAATATGCAACTTAAGTATGCATCTTTATGGAGTTTCAATAGAGCATATAGAGAAAGGGGTCAAAATGAAATGATTATGTTCTTTATATATATGTATGTAAAAAATAAATGAGTAGAATTATGATTTTTTTTCATATTTAAAAGATGGAATGAAAATTAATATATATTAATCTATGTTTTAATGATTTATTTTTAAATTTAGATTATTAATATTATAAATTATTGAAATATATATGGGTAATTTTGTTATAATGAAGTATATATTTAATATTTGTATTAATTAAATATAATTATATGATAATTATTTATGGAAAAAATAAAAAGTAGAATTATGATTTTTTTCATATTTAAAAGATGGAATGAAAATGAATATATTAATTTATGTTTTAATGATTTATTTTTAAATTTAGATTATTAATATTATTAATTATTGAAATATATATAGATAATTTTGTTATAATGAAGTATATATTTAATATTTTTATTAATTAAATATAATTATATGATAATTATTTACTAAAGATTATTCTAAGGTGAGGGAATTGGACATTAATATAAAAGACATTTAGATTTTTTCAGGAATGAAAATTGTAACTTATTTTTGGTGAATGAATATAGTTTTATTTATTTATAAAATATGTTATTTAGAAAATCATTCTTATTCTACTAAATTGATAGTATGATATTTTATTTTATAAAATTTATCACAAATAACTAAAAATTAAATAGATTTATTTCAAATTATCAAATACATGGCTACTATCTCTTTCTCACTTTAACAATGTCCTTCTCATATTAATAATGTGCTTGATGACTTTTAAGATCTACACCCAATTTATATTAAAATAAAAGAAACACAATTGTTTGTGCTTTCTCTCATACATGAGAGTTGAATTGGTATAATGTTCAATTAAAAATATTTGTATACTAAGGATCTTAACACATAGTTATGTTTGTTGATAAATTTTTTAGTTAAAATTATATAAAAAAAAATTTAGTGGACACGTTCTAAACTATTTAGTGTGGTTCATCTTCACATTAAGATGAAGAACTAGATCATAACATTAGATTAAATAGATGAAAAAAAATGTTTTCTAACCCTTAAAATATAATAACTAGTTTTGAATACAAAGTTATCATTAATTAATAAACAATTTTTTTAATTAAAATAAAGTAATAGATGGAAATTAATTGTAAATACAAAATTAAATTAATACTATTATAATTATTATTTTAATCAAAACTAAAGTTAATAATAATAAGGTCAAACTTAATTATTCTAAACAATAAAACTCAAAAATAGTAATAAGAAAACGAAAATAAATAAATAAGGTCAAATTTAATTAAATTTTTTTTTTTTCATTTTTAATTACTATGTTTTAGTTTTATTGTTTAGAATAATTAATCTTGACCTTATTATTACTTACATTAGTTTTGATAATAATAATAATAATAATAATAATAGGTCAAAATAGATGAATGACTTACTGAACGCAGTTGAATCCCAAAAAATGATATCTAATATAATGCACTACGGAAACCCCTCAATACTTAAATACAATGAGTGAAGGGAGCTTTACTTGAATTGTTCATGAGGCATAATACTTGCTAAGGTTTTGCAAATGGGGTAGCAAGCTATGTGGATTTGATTGTGTGGAAAACTCCACACTTAAGCGTGCTTGAGCCAGATGCGATATGGGATGGGTGACCTCCCGGGAAGTCCTGTTTACTGGGTGCAAGCCCCGAGAGTGATGATTGACGCTATGTGATTCATTTCACTAGTTTCAATCCCACTTCTTCACCCCTGTGAGCATCACTCGATGCAATGAGTGCTAAGTGGACTATTCAAAAATCATGAGAAATTAGTCAGTTACGACTACCTCTCATGGAAATGGTCGCAGACAAATGACTTAATTAACGCGGTTGAATCCCCTCAATACTTAAATAATAGTAAAATAATTTTAATTATGTATTTACAGATAATTTCCATCTATTAATTTATTTTAATTAAAATTTTGTTTATTGATTAATGATAACTCTTTAGTAAAAACTAATTGTTATATCTTAATGGCTAGAAAAAAATATCTCTTCATTTATTTAATCTAATTTCATGATGTGGTTCTTAATTTCGTCCTCAAGATGAACCAGACTAGATGGTTCGAAAAGCCTCGACTAAAAGAAAAAGTTTTTAATGTGTTTTTTACCAAATATCTCTCAACATTCATAATATGGATTAGAGGAGCCTTAATTCATACATACTTATGCTCCCAAAAATAAACAATAAACTTTTAATAATAATGTTATTAACACATTTAAACAATAAATGTAGAAATTATATGCACTAAGCATGAACATGTCCAAGATCCACCTGATCTCACACTATTTAACTTTATGCAAGATACTGAATCTATTCCACTTGTTAATCTTTTGCGGAAAAATTAATTGCACACACATATGAAGCATAAACAAAGATATTCAATCGCACATAGCATAGTTTTTAACCAAGAAAGCCTGAAGATGAAAACCCCAACTATATATTATGTAACATGGAGATCATATGAAAATCTCATACAAACATACAAATCTTATCACAAGCTCTCAGTACAATACAATCGTCATACACTAATCAGGCCCAATCTTGCAAATCCATGCACCGATCTTTGCCACCTGCTAGCCTGCCTCCACTGCACAATCTCTGTTGAAGAATGGCACTGAATGAATTCGAATTACTCCATCCTTGACTGCACAATCCTCATTGGCATCTCCACTGAGTGTGTGATGCAATCAATGCATCACTATAGTCACGACAGATAGTCTATCTTGCCCTTTCACCTATCTCTCCATTGGTCTCCACTGAAACTGCCATGTGTTGTAGTTGCTGTATTGTTGAGTTGATTAATGAGTTATTATTTGTGAATTAATTAACTAATTAATTCACTCCACTCTCACTAGTGTATCAATCGGTTAGATACAACTAGCTCAACTGAGTCTAACTGAGTTAAACTGAACACAACTCCATAACTACTTCTTCCAACTGTGTCATAACTCTGCCACTTGACTTCTAAATGAGTCCTCCATGCATTAGCTCCAGTAAACCCTTAGGAATAGCGTAATTCCTTCTGTCAGCTGCTGTGTCACATCTGTGCACTGAACTGAAGTGCTCCAAGAGAATAGGTTGTTGTTTAGAGTTTGATTATTATTAAGAGCTAATAATAATCGAAATGCATCTATTTTTAGATTGACGATCTATAAATAGACTTCACCCAATATTCTAAAAATAGAATTTCATCTATTTTTCCAACTTGATCAACCATCCACAAATAACATCCCGTAACTTCTGAAATATGATCGACATGTCTAAAAATAGACTTGCGCCAAAAATAGCTTACAGGCCCACTTAGTGAAGGCGACTCTTTTCACTAAGCTCATCATCTTGTTGAATCTCAACACTCTCTCTCAACAAGATATGGATTATCCTTCACCCCGATCTTGCCTCTATGGTATTCGAATTTGCTCCTTGTGAGCGCCTTCATCAGAATATCAACATCCTGATCCTCTATAGGAATGTAATGAAGCAACATGATCTTCCGCTACACACAATATCTGATATGATGATACCAGATATCAATATCTTTAGATCTATCATGAAACACAAGACTAATCGAGAGTGTAATGCAACTTTGATTATCACAATGAATCACCGTGGGATCTAAATGTGAACTGAACAAACCAACCAAAATCTTCCTCATCCAGATAGCCTCACATGCAGCTAAACTTGTTGCCATGTATTATGCTTCCACTGAACTGAGTGCCACAGATCTCTGTTTCCTGTTGTACCAAGAAACTGTCGTAGATCCGATACTAAAAATCCCTCCTGATGTGCTCTTTCTGTCTATTGGGCTTCCTGCCCAATCTGCATCCACGAAGCCATGCAACTTCAACTCATATGTTTGTCTGTACCATAAACCATACTCAGATGTGCCCCTGAGATATCTCAGGACATGCTTGCATGCCTTCCAAAAGAGCTTGGTAGGCTTAACCATTGCTTTTGAAATCTGGTTCACCGCATAGCATATGTACAATATTGTATTGAATAAATACATGAGCAAACCCACCAACTGTCGATAAACAGTGGCATCCACTACCTCTGCCGATGTAGCATCCTCTTTCTTCCAATTTCCTAGAAGTGGAGTGTGGATAGGCTTGCAGCCTTGCATGTGAAACTTCTCCAGTATCTCCCGGGCATACTTTCCTTGAGACACAAACAGTTCACCTTCCCGCTGCTATATTTCCAATCCAAGGAAATAATGAAGGAGGCCCAAATCCTTCATCTCAAACTCCTTTCCAAGATTAGCCTTGCATGAGTGTATCAACTGCTCATCACCTGTTAGTATTAAATCATCAACATAAAGTACAATTATTAAAAGCTTACCCTCCACCACAATTTGGTACATGTTTGCATCTGCCTCACTCTTGGTGAAGCCAAGTCCAGTGAAATAGCTATCGATCTGAGTGTACCAAGCACGGGGTGCTTGTTTCAGCCCATGCAATGCTCTTTTGAGCCTGCACACATGCGACTCACTACTGAAGATCTAAAATCCTTCAGGCTGCTCAGTGTACACCTCTTCGTCAATGATACCATTAAGGAACACATTATTCACATCCATCTGATGAATGTGCCAACCCATCTGCGCTGAGAGAGCAAGGATGGTATGTATGGAAGAATACCGTGCGACAGGTGCAAAGGTTTCTTCAAAGTCAATCACCTAAATCTGTGAGAAGCCTCGGGAAACAAATATTTCCTTATACTTCTCGACGCTCCCATCAGCAACTTGCTTTACCTTGTAGATCCATCTTGATCCTACAACTGATTTTCCCATCGGCCGTGGAACTCTCCCAAGCAATGTTTTTGACAATGGATTCATACTCCTCCACCATGGCATCTACCCATGTGGGCTCATGCGCTACTTCTTCAAAAGAAGATGGCTTTGTCACAATACACTTTCTCATAAGAGCCATGTATCCAGTATATCGGTCAGGTGACTATCTCTGCCTACGCTGTGATGTAGGGACTCCTACATTTTGTGCCGCATCCACCTTCAGTTTCTCAGCTTCTTTGGTACGCTTCTTGCCTTGTCTGATGTTTGGTTCTGCATGAGTGGACTCCTCCACTCCATGAATCTCCTCCTCTGGCTGATCCACATCCAGAGGCTCATATTTGGGAACAAGAAGTTCCTCCTCCGCATGCAAGTGTAGCTCCCTCTCAAGCGACAACTTCATGGCTTTCATCTCATTGAATTTTATATCCCATCGCATAACAGTCATCTAACTGTTTGGAAAATACACACGATAGTTATGCGGTGTTTCTGTGTACCCCACAAATATCCCAACTTCTGTAGTCGGCTCCAACTTCTTCCTGGTGTCCTTCATCACATGAATGTAAATAGGTGAGCCAAAAATCTTCAAATGAGAAATATCAGGCTTCTTACCAGTAAAAGATTCCTCAGGTGTACTCATGCCAAGTACTCTATGAGGACAATGGTTTTGCACATAAACCGCAATGTTGCATGCTTCCGCCCACAAGTGCATTGGTAGGCCCCGGTCATGCATCATCGCTCGTGCAACACCCACGATCGTTCTGTTCTTTCTCTTCGTGACCCCATTCTGTTGTGGGTTATGAGGCACTATGAGGTCTCTTCGAATTCCTTCTTTGCTACAGAAGTCTTTGAATTCGCCCGAGATGTATTCACCACCATTATCACTCTGTAGATCTTTCACCTGCTTCCCCGACTCCTTCTCCACCAATGCCTTGAACTCACAGAACTTTGAGAACGTTTCACTCTTCTTCTGCATGAAGAAGATCCATCATCTACGAGAATAGTCATCAAAAAATATCACATAATACCTGTGTTTTTTTGTTGAAGCAACCGAGAATGGTCCACACACATCTGTGTGAATTCTCTCCAGGATCACCGAAGCACAGTTCTCCTTCTCATGAAAGGTGGTATTCACAAAATTACCCATTGTACATCCTTTGCACTGATTTGACTGCACAAGAGTACCCTTGGGAATTCCAGTAGAAATTTTCTGCAAAATCTTCAAAGCGCCATGGTAAGAATGGCCCAATCCCCTGTGCCATAATTTTCCCTCATCGCGGCTCACCACTTCTTCTGCTTTGCCCCTACCTCTAGCTTGTAGATATTCTTAATTCGAACCCCTATCTTCTTGGTTTGACCCATTTTTTTATGTCAAATGAAAGCTTTTCCCTCACTGAAAACAACATCATAACCTCTGTCTTCCAGCATTGCGACTGAGACCAAGTTCTTCTTCAGACCTGAAACATGCATGACATTCTTCAATAAGAATGGATTACCGAACTCCCTCTCAAAGGTAATGGTCCCAATGCCAGTTGCATTGTATCAACCATCATTTCCCATCTCTATATGCATCTGGAGGTCCTTCTCCTCCAAGTCACTAAACAACTGTTTGTCTCCCGTCATATGGAAAGACGCACCACTGTCAAGATACCACACTGATCCCATGCAACTTGAAACCAAGCATGCGATCAAGGAAAAATCCAGCTCAAATTGCGAGGCTAAGGCCTCTCCAGCTGCAGATCCAGCATCCTGCTTATTCTTCTTCTTCTGTGGACAGTTAGTGGCGAAATGTCCATGCTCTTGACAGTGAAAACACTTCACTTTGGACAAATCCTACTTATTTCCTTTCGCACCAGATTTAGAAGGATTTTTCTTCCCCTTCCCTTTCCTTGCTTTGGCAGCCAAAGTGAAATTCTTTTCATCTTCATTCTTCGATGAAGATCCATCCCTGGTACCCCGCCTTATCTCATCCTGCACAAGATCCGACCAAAGTCGCTCCCATCCTGGAAATTTCTCCCGTCCATTGACAGATTCTTCGTAGTTATGCCATGATCCAGGTGGATATTGGTGGCCACCCACCTATTCCACTTGGGGCCCCACCATTGTCTCTTTCAGTTTTTTTTCACAACTTACTATTTTTAGCAGTTTTTTGGGTCCTAAACTTCCAGAGCCATTTTGAAGCCTCAAATGGAGATAGTATGCCGAAGTTATGCCCCTAGGAGATGAAGCGCCAAAACTATGGGCCCTGTTTGGGTAAATTGGTGTTTCAAATTTGGGGCTTCAAAACGGCTCTGGAAGTTCAGGACCTGAAAAACTGCTAAAAATAGTAAGTTGTGAAAAAAAACTGAAAGAGACAATGGTGGGGCCCCAAGTGGAATAGGCGGGTGGCCACCAATATCCACCTGGATCATGCCAACTCTTCGAAAGCCCAAGGAGAGCCAAGCTCACCAAGTCTTCTTCATCAACAATAACCCCCACACTTCCCAGTTCATCCTTACAGTGGACAAACTTCGTGAGGTATTTTGGAATACTATCGCCTTTCTCCATTTTTATTTTTCCGAGCTTGTCTTTAAGCGCCAACTTCCTCTGGTCACTTCTGCTTTGGAACAAGTTTGTCAAAGCCTTCCACATTAACAATGGAGTGGCTTTCCCGTGAAGGTTGGACGCAATATGGTCCTTTACACCTTCCAACAGAATCCTCCTTTTCTTTGCAGTCTTCTTTTTCTCTGCATCAAGTAATGCAGCATCGCTAGATCCCGGCTTAGGAACATCGCTATCGATGAACTCCTTTAGCCCATTATCCTCCAACAATGCCTCCATCCTGTCCTTCCAGGCTATGTAATTCGAGCTCCCATCAAGGGCATACTCCAATATCAACCCGTTGAAAGACATTTCAATGTATACTCAATTTCTGCACCAAGAATCTTCTGTAGCAAATTCGAATTGTCCACCAACACAAAATCACTTCACAATTGCAATCTTCAATTAACAATCCTCTGATACCATGTAGAAATTATATGCACTAAGCATGCATATGTCCAAGATCCACCTGATCTCACACTATTTAACTTTATGCAAGATACTGGATTTATTCCACTTGTTAATATTTTGTGGAAAAATTAATTGCACACACATGTGAAGCATAAACAAAAATATTCAATCGCACATAACATAGTTTTTAACTGGGAAACCCTGAAGCTGAAAACCCCAACTATATATCATGTAACATGGAGATCATATGACAATCTCATACAAACATACAAAGCTTATCACAAGCTCTCAGTACAGTACAATCATCATACACTAATCAAGCCCAATCTTGCAAATCCATGCACCGATCTTTGCCACCTGCTAGCCTGCCTCCACTATGCAATCTCTGCTGAAGAATGGAACTGAATGAATTCAAATTACTCCATACTTGACTGCGCAATCCTCATTGGCATCTCCACTGAGTGTGTGATGAAATCAATGCATCACTATAGTCACAATAGATAATCTATCTTGCCCTTTCACCTATCTCTCCATTGGTCTCCACTGAAACTGCCATGCACTGTAGTTAACTGCTGTATTTTTCAGTTGATTAATGAGTTATTATTTTTGAATTAATTAACTAATTAATTCACTCCACTCTCACTAGTGTATCAATCAGTTAGATACAACTAGCTCAACTGAGTCTAACTGAGTTAAACTGAATACAACTCCATAACTACTTCTTCCAACTGCGTCATAACTCTACCACTTGAGTTCTAACTGAGTCCTCCATGCATTAGCTCCAGTAATCCCTTAGGAATAGCGTAATTCCTTCTGTCAGTTGTTGTGCCACATATGTGCACTAAACTGAAGTGCTCCAAGAGAATAAGTTGTTGTTTAGAGTCTGATTATTATTAAGAGCTAATAATAATCGACATGCATCTATTTTTAGATTGACGATCTATAAATAGACTTCGCCCAATATTATAAAAATAGAATTTCATCTATTTTTCCAACTTGATCAACCATCCAAAAATAGCATCCTGCAACTTCTGATATAAGATCGACATGTATAAAAATAGACTTGCGCCAAAAATAGCCTGCGGGCCCACTTAGTGAAGGTGAATCTTTTCACTAAGCTCATCATCTTGTTGAATCTCAACAACAAACTTCTATAGGAAAAGGGAATAACTTCCCACATCTTATAACATTATCCAACATAAAAAACTTTAATAAGTTACAAACATAAAATATTTTTCAAAATATTTTAAGATACAATAATTTAGTTTTTTTTTGTTAATAAGATAGTATATTAAAAGATAAAAACAATATTTACAATAAATACTGGAAGGTGTGAGCCAGGTGCTCCAGTACAAAGATAGGAAAACAAGCCTTCACTGCCCTGGAAAGATACCTTTTTACAATGTTCAAAGTGATATAGTGCACCGATGTTGAGAGCAGTGACAAAATTTATAATTTCATAGCCCATATTAAATAGAGAAATGAACATAGTAGACAGAGTAAACAAAGCAGAGTGAATAGAAACAAGGAAAGGAACTTCCACCATCTTCCTTCGACTGTGCCCAGGAGCTACAGTATGCCCTCTGCTAGGTCTTCGTTCAGGCTGATAGATAGCTCTTGAGTGTTGCCTGCTTGACTGGATGGAGCCATGGGACCACTAGAAGAGGCGTCAACCGCTTCCTTTTTTACACTGGGCAAGAGTCCACCTACTTGAGTGAGCTTTTTCTACATGGAGAAATGGCTGGTGTCCTTAGTAACAAATCGACAGTGGTGCACTACCTCAACATAGATGACAAACTTGTCAATCATCATATAAATTTTGTTCTCCAAATTCTTCGCCACCTCTGCCTGTTCCTGCATCGCCAAGCTGAGGGTTGTCTTCAATTTCCATGAGAGTTCAATGGTACTGCTATATAGGTTCTCCCTTTCTCGGGTGAGGCTTGGATCTGGGATCCACTCAAATTCCTAGTTGACATTCTTCGTCATGACTCTGTGCCTTAGAACCCTCGCCTGTGCTTCCAGGTTCTCAATTCTCTCCTCAGTATCGAGGTTAACTGCGACTACGTAGGTAAGATCAGCCCGCCTGGCTGAAGATTTGGCCCTGGTCATGGGCGGAGTACTTGAAATGTTCCACTGAGAGGCTTCTCGGCCACAACCTCTGCAGCGACATGGGGAAGGGTTGGAGCCTCGTCTAGGAACCATGCAGGCGAGGGAGGGAAGCAGAGGCTTGTGGATGAAGAGGATTAGGGGAAGATGGACGCAAGTACGAGCAGGGTGACGTGGAGCAAGGTAAGGGTATACATAGAGAGTGTAGAACATAAGGGAGAGGGAAGACGTGAGGCAAGGAATGAATGTGGGCAGTGGGAGGTGCTAAGAAATTATGCGAGGGTTGGAACCAGACAAGGGTGAGTTGATCGAGAGATGATACCCAGGAGGGGTCGCGGCGAGTACACCTATGCCCACACCAACGACTACCTTGGGATTATGAATCTGGTCATCAATCATTAATAACAACTTCGTCTGGATGGTTGTTGCAAAGATTATTGTGACCAGGTTATTAGGATCATCACGACGGTTGTCCTTAGCACTGATAATCTCACATTGCTGATGCAACATCCCCTCTTCCAGGGCTTTCCATGCTAACGAGCATAGTTTTTGTGGTCCCCATATATAGCAATTCAATTTAAATCATATGCTATTTTTCAATAAAATTTAGACAATATTATAAAATATTCTTAAATAAATATAACCACAAGGAGTCACTAGGGGAGCAATACCATACCAAGTGCATTCATATTGGGGACTATATATTGAGGAAAAAGTGACATAATATATTGGGGATATATAGGGGGTAAAGGGTTTTTATATTGCCAGATACACAAAACGGACCTCAATGTTAATGAAAAATTTAGAAGGGTATAAAAAATGTTAACAAAAAAATGGATACCTATAATATCTAGTGAAAATAAAAGTTTTTTAAATTGGGAAGGTGTATTGGATTCGTATTGGTAGGGGGTTATATAATGTAATTTTTAAAGGTGTATTGGGTTTGTATTGATGGGGGTTTAAATAATGTGATTTTTAAAGGTATTTTCTAATATATAGTCAAATTAAGAGTATTTTTTAATATGCCATGAATACACGTTCCGAAAATCAACCAACAAAAAACTTTTCATTTTCATTAAAAAATAATATCAATCACAACCTAAAAAAATCATATTTAACTAAATAATAATTATCCAATTAGTTAAACATGCCTCTTTTTAACCTAAAATCTATATATTTTTTAAAACATATTCATTAAATCATATTAAAATATAATTATGTATCAATATCTATTCATAATCTCATTATACATATTAACATACATTAATAAAAAATTATAATATTATATAATTGATAGCATTATTAAAAAAATTAATAGGTTATAAATCATAAATGAATATATTTTTTATTTTATAGGTTATAAATGAATATGTTGACCTATATTAAGATTTATATAATAAGTTATTATTTTTTAAACATATACTAACCTATCTCGTAATCAATAGATTAAATGTATTTTCTTTTCCAATTATATATCTATATATATATATATTTATTTATTTATTTTATTATAATAATGGTATTTATTTATTAATATCTTTTAATAAAATTAATACAATTATTTATGTTTTTCCTTTCCTTTATTTTTACTCTTTTTGTGTATCTATCACATAAAAATATAATTACACCTTTCACTTCACTACGAAAAAAAAATAATTTACAACCCACCAAACCCTTTTAACAACATTCCTGGCTATATACATAAGGGAAAATAAAAACTTTTAAACAAATATGTGTTTCCTCAACATTGGCAAATTCATGTATACCACTCTTTTTAGCTTTCAAAACACAATACATGCATTCAAAGACTTTTATTGGAGGTATTTTAAATTAGGAAAAACTAGTCACACCCAAGGAACATTTATTTGGTCATGATAAGACCTTGGTGTGCAACAAGAGTGATGAGTTGTTGGTCTTAAATCAAAAGGAAACACCTATATAAGTTCAGTGAGTCAATACACTCTTCACTAGTAACACGTGTCCCCTTCATTTTTATTAAAAACGAACATGATGACAACTAAAAAGAGTGAGAGCCCAATGGTCCTTTATGTATACATCGTATTCACACGACAATACTTTAACCAAAGGGCACATTGTTTAGAGAAAGATACCTTAAAATACTAATTGATTCCATAATGTCTTAAAGTGCCATTTGATGGGTTTTCAAAAGGTGTATTACACGTTTTATTCATAGACTTTAAATGAGAAACTGCCACATCATGTAAATGTAATTATAGTTTATGTTTTTGTAGTAAAATATGGTTGATTCATGAGAATACAAAAATAAATTAAGATGACAATTTTAAAGCTTCAACTACATTATATATTTCTTAAAGCTTAAATTACCTTATAATATTTCTTATCACATCGAAATATAAAAATTCCCATCCACCTATAATTAATAGTACTCATGCATGCTTATGAAGAAATGTACAAGGCATCTCCATTGGATGTGATTAATATTTAAAGATACTAGGCATTAAAAATAATTGAAAAATGTGTTTTCCACAAATAGAAATTGATGGATAGTTGGAGTAGTTAGTCCCTTGTCTAAATTAAAATTACAAACACCACGTGTTAGCATTTCTCATCCAGCTGACTTGTAACACACTTTGTTAGGGAGACAATCCCTCATGGAACCATAGGCCATTTTAATATTTATGAGAAAAAAAAAATATCACATTAGTTGTTCTCATATAAATATGATTACATTAGTTGTCATAACTTTCCCCATTTTAACATTTATGAGAAAAAAAAAATATCACATTAGTTGTTCTCATATAAATATGATTAAATTAGTTGTCATAAGTTTCCCTAGGAGATTAGATTGAGTGCTCGAATTAAGTATCAATACATTGAGATTAGATTGAATGCTAGAATTAAGTATCACTACTTTTTTTCCATTCAATCAAATTTGTATTACAAAAATTAAGCATCCCATATTTATGTTTATTAATTATTATATATTAAATTATTTTGTTATATATGTTATTTTATTTATTATTTAAGAAAAATGACTTACATTAATTCTTATATTTTTTTGGAAAAGTTAAATTAATTCTTAATATTTTTTTCTATTAAATCAATTTATATTGGTAAAAAATATTTATTATATATATTTGGGGATAATAATGTATTATATTACTTTATCATATATATTATTTTATTATTTAAAAAAGTCATATATATTATTGTATTAAGATAAGTGAAATATACTACATAATATTTATATCAAAATATACATTATTTTAATATAAAATATTATATAAAAGTAAATATGTAATTAAATAAGCACATATATTATATTATTAGTCAATTGGGTTTATGTTGGTTGGGAGAAATGATTGTTATCCTCCCTATTAAAGTTCAACTTCTTAAGTGATTGGATGAACTTTGTTATAATGAGTTGGATCCTCCAAATATTTGAAAAGTGAGATTATTGATTATAAAAAATATAAATCTGTTTCCAAAAATATAATTATTGATTTTTAAAAATGTAATCACTGATTTCCAATAATCTCTTATCAATTTGTAATAATATTATTATCATTTAGAGTTCATGAAAATGAATTATTTTAATCTATTACATTTAATTCCACCTTTAATACAATGAATGCAATTATATAAAAAATGAAATTGAAATTAAACAAAGTACTAGCTTATTCATATAAATTAAGTGGCTAGTAAACATGCATCAATATATGATAAGTATAGGGGTTCTTATCAAATCATTTTTAATTGTAATCCCAGTCTATTGGATAAATTTTACCCTGGTCCTGAAAGGTATTCTTCCCCATGTCAGAAAATTATTTGGTCCTTTCTTGTGGGATGTTTCGAAGGTGGATGATGTTCTCCCATGGGTTGCATGGGAGAAAATTTCTCGTCCAAAGGACTGGGGAGGGTGGATAACTTTTACCTTGGTCCTGAAAGGTATTCTTCCCCATGTCAGAAAATTATTTGGTCCTTTCTTGTGGGATGTTTCGAAGGTGGATGATGTTCTCCCATGGGTTGCATGGGAGAAAAATTCTCGTCCAAAGGACTGGGGAGGGTGGGCACTGAATGATCTTCCATCATTTTCAACGTCTCTGATAGCACAATCAGGGTGGTTTCTATTAACCATGGATAATATTTGGACATCAATGATAAAAAGGAAATATATAGATCCAATTACTATGGACGACTGCTTTCGAAGTCATGATAAAATAGCCCAAAAATTCCTCTATCATTTGGAAGGCTACTTTAGATTCTTTTGATCTTATTGCAGAAGGCCTTTCATGGAAAGTTGGGTATGACATAAGGCTTAGAGTGGGTTTGGATCCATTTCCCATCGAGGGTTTTACTCTTCCAAGGGATCTTTCAAAGCATCTCAATGCTCAGGGTGTTTTCTTCCTCAACCAAATTGTAAACGAGTATCTTACAACAATATGGAACCAAGGTTGGAAATAGGCTGAGGACCTTTATCTTGAGCCTCATTGGGGCAAAGCTTGGCAAGGTTTCATGAAGGATTTATAGAGATCAAATGTCAGGATCAAGGAGAGGGCGAACGAGCTTCAGTGGGTCCATTACCTCAACGACCATTATTCTCCAAAATGTGGTTATAATTTCCAAATGTCCAGGCGAGTAGGAGGGGAACGTTCATGGTTGCATAAGCCGCTATGGGAATTAAAATGTCCATAGAAATCTAGATTGTTAGTCTGGTTCGTTCTAAAGAACAAAGTACCTATGTGGGACAATATGAAAAAAAGGAATAAATAAAGACTTGGCTGGTGTACTTTGTGCAAAAACATTGAAGAATCTACTTATCATTTGTTCTTAATTTTCGCTTTCACCTGTAAAACCTTAGAGGATGTGTTGAACCTTTTAGGTATCGGACTCAATTGGAATGGCATAAATTTAGTAGAAGTATGGAAAAATTGGTGGTCAACTATCAATGATGAAAATTTAAGGAACATTCCCCCGATTATCTCATAGGGCATCTGGTTGGATAGGAATAAAGGAGTCTTCAAGGACTTTATCACAACTATGTTCCTTATTGTAGTTGAGTCTGTCTCCATATATGAAATCCTTCCTTCAGATTCTCTCAATCTGACTCCAAGGAACATTAGCAAAGAACAGATAAGGCCTCACATTCCATGGGCATATTTTTATGGGGCCTCAAATGCAAAAGATAGATCTGGGGTTGTATGATCATCCACGTCAATGAACACAGATCCCTAAAAGCTTTAGTGTTTATTGGTACATGAACAAATAATTTTGTAGAACAACAAAATCTGAAACTTCTTTTGTCTTGGTTGAGACAGTTGGGAATAGACTCAGTTCAAATTTTTGGTGAATCTTTAAATGTTATAAATTGGACAAACAATGTGCAACGATTTCAAAATATTATTTTGGTTCCTAATTAGAAGAAATTTATTTCTTAGAATATGGTTTTTTTTTAATATTACTGTTTGTCGCATCTATAAGGAGCGTAATGCTGATGCGGATCTCCTTTCTAAAAAAAAAAATGCAACAGGTTCTGGATAAATGACATATAACTGAATCATTGGCGAGGCAGATCCATGTGTCGAATCAAACACCATACCATGGTTAATCCTTTTTCCCGGTTTCGCTTCTATAGTCATATACTTTCTTGACTGCTCATGATCATCAGACAAAATTTTGTTTCATTTATATGGTTTATTAATATGGATATTTTATGACTATCCTATCAAACTATTTTATATTTTTGTTAATGGATGGGTCATTTTCTCTGTTCACGGAGAGGCCCGGTTTTTGGTCATTAGACACTTGTGCTTCTATTCTTTGAGCAAATGTTTTCTTTTTATATTTTCTGAGACACATGTGCTTTCTCTCTCTAGTCATTAGACACTATATGCTTCTATGCTTTGAGAAAATGTTTTCTTTTTATATTTTATGAGACACTTGTGCTTTCTCTCTTTGCATTATTGTGGACACACATTTTTTTCATGAATGCTTAATAACATCTACATATGTAAGTTTTTATTGCCTTGATAAAAAGTTTCGATTTTTCCTTCAAAAAATAAAATAAAATAAATAATAAAAAAATATGATAGATATCAAGACATTTGTCAAATCATAAAAATTAGTTCAACCTTATAAATCAAATGGCTGGTAAACACCGATAGACATAAATCTATGATAAAAATCAAAGCACTCATCCCATAATTCATATAACATTGTCTAGATTAAAAAAATTCATAAAATTAACTAAAATAGCAATTGCCCCACATGTTGCAAAGGAAACGTCGTAAGGTTGTGGTATAGGAAGGAATAACATATAAGAAAGAAGAGGTAGTAGGAACTTTCTCGACTCCAACTGATCCTCCAAAATAAGGGGTGGAGAATTATGTTTACTGGACCACTAATCAAAATATCCATATTGGGTAATTGATGTGAAACAACTTCTTTGTTATTAATTGTATGTAAGATGTGTTTTTCATAATGGATGAGACATTTTGGCCAAAGTACTCAAGACCTCTCTATGGCGAAGTCTTCATGTTTATTTTTTTCTGCATGAAGGATTCACTTGGTTTTTATGACCAAGTTGGGCTGACTTCACCCTTCCATGAAATTATTTTCTTTTATCACATTCGCAATGTTAAATTCCTTTGATGCTACTCCTAGAACTCTGACTCTGCTCTATAACAAGAATTATTTAATGGAATAAAAAATTATCACTATGACATGTTGTACTTCATAAGAGACTACTAAGAAGTTTAAGTATGGTAAATCCACCTTCACCTGTCATTTGAACATAGAGTATAATGTTATCTTAATCGTCAATTTTATGGATAAGAGACATTTGGGCCATTTTTAACCCTTGGGGATGATTAATTAATCTCACTTCAGATAATTTGTATTAATAAATTATCTACAATCATATTTCCATAATTCCTCTTTGA
Source organism: Pinus albicaulis (assembly GCA_034641835.2). Lineage (NCBI taxonomy): Eukaryota > Viridiplantae > Streptophyta > Pinopsida > Pinales > Pinaceae > Pinus > Pinus albicaulis. The sequence goes on along the minus strand of CM076571.1, from coordinate 948,530,249 downwards.
ACGACCAATATTCCACTTTTTTGGAACGTTTCACCTCAGTCAGAATAACAAGCATCATGAAGACCCAAAAGTAAGAAGAAAAAATCATCTCATAATCAGGGAATCTAGCGACTTCTTTAAGGATCATAATTCAAGACTTTAGTGCCTTTTAAAGATCGTTTATTTTCCCATCAAATAAAAAGCAACAATCAATTTTTTAGTGACAAGAATGGGAACAAATTTCAAATGTAATAACTCCCTTCCCTAGTGATAGTACATTTTTGTTTTGAAATGAAATTATTTCCTGATCTTCTAAATAATAGATTCCTCCTCCAGTGACCCTTCAGAGATACTTTTTTTCTCCACTGATTGCAATAGGTAAGTGTCTTTTGTCTAGTATTTTCTAAGTCATTGAATTTAAGGGCAGAGGTAAGGAGACTACTAGACAAAAAAGAGCAGAGTGACTGAATGTCAAATGAAAATAACATTAAGGAATCTCTTCTGATTTTCTCATGTGGGCCTTCTTCAATTGATGAGGTAGTAGGAACATTATCCTCCAGAATAAGCGGTGTAGAATTATGTTGAGTGAGCTACTACTCATGTAACTTTGACTCCTCCTTACAATTGGAATGTTTCTCTTCCCATAACTCTATATCAGGTTATAATTCTAGCTTTCTCTTGTTTATGAATAAATTTTCTCTATATCACTATTGTCTGTCTCTTTTTGAGCGCTTGCTTGAATCAATGAGATAATGTAGCTCATCTAGATTCCAAAATCTTTGAGTAACCCATTTTCTGACGATTCCTCTTTTGTTTTTAATTATGCTATTTGGTCCTCCATAGCCTTGTCAATGTCGTTTCCTTCTAAAGAATCATACATTATTGATAAGTATCCATTGTCTTGCTTTTCTTCTTCCATATACTTGAGATCTAAATGAATGGAACATGAGATAATTTTCATGGAATTTTCCAAATTCCAAGATTTTTCATTGCACTTCTCATGTGTATCAAGGAAAATGGATTCCATACATTCAACGTTATGGATTTTTAGGGCTTGTTGTAAGGTTCGAAGCTTCTCTTCACCATGTCTCCTTTCAAGGTTATGGCTTTTTAGGGCTTATTGTAAGGTTGGAAGCTTCTCTTCACCGTGTCTCCTTTCTTTTGTATCCTTGAATTTGATACGAACAATTGTTACACACCCCTTCAAAGGTAAATTTAGTGTTATTTAAGAAATGAGAATTATGAACATTCATCATTATTGCTCAAGATAAATCATGTCCTCTAAAATAATTTGGAAATTTAGAAAAGATCACATATTTTAAAAAAATTCATTATTAATTTAATTTTTTTATATTAAGAAATAATACTCATGAATTATAAAATAGTTATAAATAAATATTATATAACAAAAAAAAGCCATGTATTTTTGGATGTATTAAAAAAGATCACATATTTTAAAAAAAATCATTATTAATTTATTTTTTTATATATTAAGAAATAATACTCATGAATTATAAAACACTTGTAACATAAATAATATATAACAAAAAAAACCATGTGTTTTTGGAATAATAAAATAGTTGTAACAAAAATAATACAGAGCAAGAAAAACTATGTATATTTGGATGTATGAAAATTTAGATACATTTTATTAAGAAATTTTTTAAAAGAATAATGGTTATAAACATTTAAAAATAATTTTATTAAATAATTAGTTTGATCCAAAGTTAAGATTGATTTAGGCCATCTTAGTTCCCCCTTATAAAGAAACTACATTCCACATGAATACCATGGGTCAATTCCATGGGCTGTATTTAAAGTTTATAGTTATTTTATTTCATTATTTTAATTTTTTATTTTATTTTGAGCTAGTTAAAATGTTCATTACATTATGTAAATTTTTTTATTTAATTTACTTTTATTTTTAATTTTGTTTAATTTGACATAGTCAAAATGTTAAACATGACATTACAACATTTCTATCATACTTTGTTGGAGAGCATAGTAGCACAAAAATATAATATTTAAATATATAAATAGTTATTTTCCTTTTTTTATATTTTTTTATCCATATAATATAAATTAATTGGTTTTTGTGGAGCTTAATTTTATGATATAAATTTTGTTATAAATAAAAAATTTATGCTTATGTACTCACAAATTTAATGTTTCTGTATTAAAAAAAATATTATTCATTAAACTAATTTATGTTAAATCTAGTTTTATTAAGTTATTAATTTAAATTTTATTAAAAAAAATGAGGTTAAAATCTAACCAATTTTTAATAACAACATTTTAACTTAAAAGTCACCAAAACTTAAATTCAATCTAATTTATTAAAAAGAAAACAACTAACAATATAAAAAACATATATAAAAATATTTACTTGATCTAATGGTCTAAAACATTTCAATCCTCTAACATTTGATCCAATGGCTCAAACATGGACAAATTAGTATCCTTTGTAAAAAAGAATTAATACATGTGAAAACATTCTTAACGATGGAGATTTAACCCCACTTTACCATGGAAATTTTTAATTGTAAATAACTCTTGTTACAATATCAGGGGCCAATACCATCACTTATCAATACCACATCTCCAATATGACATGTGTGATATGATATTTTTGTTAATTAATTAATTTGAGATAAATTAATTAAAAGAGTATAACTAACTTGGAGATAAATTTTTACCTTTGATCTATAAATACTATTATAAATATATGTACCTTCCACCTAATAATTATTGATAATTAAATTAAAATTATAAAAAATTTATTATAAAATAGATTATATAACTAATTAAATTATAACTTTATTTTATTATTATTATTACTAATACAGATATATAAATGTTTAAAAGGTTTTTCCAAAGTTTAAAATTATATAGGAATAATTCGTAGTAAGAAATCGTAGGAGTATGGCAATCATATCATCTCAAAAGAAAGAGTTGACACCGGGGACACGTATCTAAATTATGCTTCCTCCTATTCAATCAAAGGTTTGAAGGAAGGAAATACGCCAAATGTAATGATTCTAGCCTGGAAGGAGAAGGGTTCCATTTCACATAGATGCATATAAACGGTGCTAAATACACAAATGTGCTAAATATGTTGCCGTTCTAAATGTGAGATGGTAATAGGTCAATGCTTTCACATGGCCTTTGACAAATTAATTGAGTAAAAAATAAAATTATATATATTTTACTAATTCTGAGTTTGGATTTTAAAAATTTATATGATAGAGTTCATTATATACTACTCACATCATTATCATTATTAAAATTAAAATTTATTATTTATTATTAATTGTCACAATATTTTATTTTTAATAAATATAATGTATATTTTTATAATAAATAAGAATAGCATATATATATAATTTTTAATTTGATTTTATTGTATGTTAAATCTTACACAAAGATAAAAGATAAAAAACATTCTAGATTTTGATATCACTAATTGAGTTTTTTTTCTCAAAATTATACTACACAAACATTAATATTTTCAAAAAATATAATATTTATAATCTATATTTTTATATAGCTATTAAACACACACACACATATATATTTGATTTTATATCTTAAATCTCACACTAAATTCTATTCTATATTTTGATATGAGTAGTTAAGTTTCTTCCTAAAATGATAGGATACAAATATCATTCTCTTTGAACAATAACAATGATGTTTCAAGAAATACCTAATTAATGTTTATGACAATAATTTTATAAATAATGTTTATGAAAATAATTTTAAAATGAAAATATAATAATAATAATAATAATAATAATATCTTCTCGTGAATTGAGTAACATTAATTGCAATTTAAATTGATTCAAAAATTATAGGTGGAATTTTTCTTATAAAAAGATTAGGTATCAAGTACACTCAAATATTTATATGATTGTTTTAAACTATTTTATTAAAAATAGATTTCGAATGCTAAAATAAGTACTTACAAAAAAATGTAATTTTAAACTAATATTTACTACAAATTTATTTTATAGATTTACAAAATTTCTTATGATCGGAAAAATAAATATATTATTTAATTATGAAATAATAAAAATATTTTTCAAGAGAAGTTTAATTGCTATTATTGAAAACTAAATAAATTATTTAATTATAAAATAAATAAAACTATTTTCCAAGAAAAACTTTAACTAACTAAGGTATACTTTAATTATCAAATAAATGAGATCAATTTTCTAATAACTCATCTACCCAATCATAGTGTAAATTAAGTTTTCAAATTGATGAAATCCATTTCCTATGAAATAGTTTGCTCAACAATAATATCAATATCAACTGCTAAAAAAAAATATTAATCAATAGTGTTATTCGATTTTCTAAACTCTATGTAGAATTTAATCACAATTAAATTATTAAATATTTTTTTTTTCAATAAATATTTCATAAATAATGTTATAACTTTAAATCAATATATAATAAATATTTTACCAATAATATCACAATATCAAACTAATACAAAACTCAGTTCTACAAACTATTAAGCAATATGGTTACCAATTCACTAAAAAAAAATGTGTTCTCAAAATTAGAATTTTGTCTTTTCAAAATTTATATTAAAAAAAATAAAAAAAAAAAATCAACTTTGAATAAAAAAATTGCTATTCATGACACCTTTTTCCTCATAATTTTATAATTAAAAAAAGATTTTAAAATAAAAACAAATTAATTTTAAAAATTGCATATTCTACACATCTATTAAAAAAAATAAAACCTAGAACAAAATAAAATTATCAAACCTAAAATTAAATTTAAATTTAAAAAACAAACTAAAAAGTAAAATTAAATATTTCAAAAAAATAAAAATAAATAAATATTTAAAACAAATAAAAATAAATAAAACAAAATAATTTTTATAAATAAATTAAAAACTTAAAGTTAAAAACAGAACAAAATAAATTTTACAAGTAAATTAAAAACTTAAAATTAAAAAAGAACAAAATAAATTTTATAAATAAATTAAAAAGAATTAAGTCCATTTCCAATTCCACCACCTATAGGGTCTTTAGTGATATTACAAACGATTTTATGAGGCTACCCTCAATATTTTTCTCTATCCCACTTGAGATTGTTAAGTGAAATGGGTGAGGTGGAAGGGTGGTGCACGGTATTATCTATTTTTTTTGTATATTTAAGTCGTAAGGAATTTCTCTTTGAAAACAATTCCCCTAATTGCCACTATGTACTAGTCTGCACCATTGGATAGAATGTTAGATGATTGAAGATTTTTAGGCCATCAGATTAATAGTTAATAGTTAAGAAAAACTAATATTTAGGATTACTTCTTGCTGAACAGTTTCTTGATGACTTAACCGTTTCTTGATAGTCTCTATAGAAAGGATTTCTCTTGCAAGGATTGCTCTATTTGTCCATCAATAATTCCATACTCGACCTCTTGGGGTGTGTTGGAACGGGGTTCCCTAAGCTATGTTTTTTATATAATTTTGTCATAGTTGGTGTTGCGTAGGGGTTTTGGGGCGGGTAAAAGTCCCCAATGTGTTGTAATGGGTTAAAGGGTAAACCTAGGGTCTGCAAACCATGGTTTGCGGACCATAGGATAGAAAAGGCTATGATAATATAAATAGATAGATAGTTTGGTCTAGTAGAAAAGAAGAAGTAAGATTAATGCTACGTACACACTGTTGAGATTTGTCTTGGGCTGTTTTGGGTAAGGACTCGTGCTGGTTGTGTGCGCGGATATCCTCAGTCCTGTTGTGTGTGGACCCTGCTAGCTGTGGGCGCAGGCTGTGTCTTGGATTTGTAATTGGATTTTTGGATACTAATGAATTTAGAATCTATTTGAAGTATCTTTCTGATATCTGGACTGATCGTGTTTATTACTGAGTGCATTTGTGTTATTACTGCGAATGTATCTGCGATCTATGAATTAGTTGCGATTGTAATGTTCTGTGGTGATAATTGTTGATGCGCACGTGGATGCGAATGTATTGATCCGATCTATTAATGATAGTAGCTTTGTTTATGGTTCCATGCTGATTATACTGTTACAAGCCCGATAATAGGCTTGTTTCTATGCGAACCTGATAGATTCAATGAAGATCTGCCTTAATTACCTACTCTCTCCCAAGGTGCGGAAACGTGGTTCCAGCACCCTCCCATACTACTTTGGGTGACCTTGGCCTGGGAAAGTAGGTCATTTCCGAAAGGGCCAGTAGTATAGGGGTTTGTTGGCAAACCTTAACTCCAAACCTGGGTCAGGACCCCTGAAGCCAACAAATGGTTTCGTTGCCAAGACAGGGAGAATTTTGAGAGAGAGATCAGGTAATGCCACGAAGCCATTGGAGACCTGAGAAATTGGAGCTTGAAGACTGGTTCGAAAAATAGATTCAGGAATTTTCTGTAAAGGAGAATCGTAGCACGAAGCTAACAACTGAGAAGTGGAAGAACAAATACATTTTCACTGAAGTATATGAAATTTTCTTTGTAACTTTTGTGCACGAACTCCAGGAGTGGTTAGCAAGGCTCGTAGAATTCTAGACATGTTGGAAGGACGATCAAATTACACAGTGGACTCCGGAATTGATTCGACAGTTGGAGAAAACTAACAACACAATCACCCGCATGGTAGATCATTGGGTGGATAGTGTGCTAGGAGGGTTTGTAACGAAATTTGCAGTCAATCAGTTCGTATCCTATTCTGAGGCAGAGTGGAGGTTCTTCAAAGGATTCCGGGGTAATTTCTTGCGAACATTTCCATTACTAATTAAACTATTACTATGTGAAAAGGGAATTCTATGCAGCCACACCAAATGAATGACCTCTGATCAGAGTGAGAGTACAACATGGAGTGGTAAGTACTACCAAACCGACCGAGAAGGGGATAGATCCATCTACAGCCCATTAAGAGAATCAGCTGCGCATGAAAGAAGTAGTCCTCCGGCTACACCACGTTCAAGTCAACATAAAGGCAAGAACTCCCCCACACCTCCGCCACCACCATAAGAAGATATGGCCGCAAACATGAAGCTACCCACCTTCAAGGGTGTAGGAGATGAAGATATGGACCGATTTTGGTTCATAGCGGAATCAGTATGGACTGCGCAGATTGTGGCTAGTGATGCTGGAAAGAGGGCAAAACTATCGCTCGCCTTCAAAGGGAGGGCCTTGGATTGGTACATGGGGTATGTAGGCCAGCATGCAGATCCATCTATTCAAGAGATTAAGAATGATTTAAAACAACAGTTCAAGAAGCCTAAGTCCTACTCTTAGCTAGTGGTTGACTTGAAATAATTTAGACAAAGACCCACTGAGTCGGTATGGGAGGCTGATCAGTGACTGAAGAAGGTTATCAGGGATGGGGAATTCTAGTATGATGATAGACAGCACAAAGAATGGTTCATTTCCATGCTATTACCTCACCTATGCAGACCTATGGGTCAGCAAGCAATTGAGACATAAGAGAAAGCCTTGGAGATTGCTATGAAGCTAAAAGTTGTGCTAAGAGACGATGCCCAGTTTGGGGTACAGCAAATCCAAGGATAACTAGAGGCAATGCACCTCGAAATACAAAATTTGCCGAAAGAGCGAGGAAAAGAAGCTAGCCCAAACGTATGGTGCATAAGATGCAGGGTGTTCAGCCACACCAAGGATCAGTGCCCTCTGCTGGCGGACTACATGCAGGCTGGGGGACCCAGCCCATTGCACCCTAAAGAGGCTACGGGACCCAGTGGCCCGAAGATATAGTGTGCTAACTGTCGCGTAGCTGGACTACATGATACCAATCACTACCCCCATCTTGGTGCTTATGTTCCAGAATTGAAGTAACAATGGTGTCGTTTCTGCTCATCAGTGGGACATGATGAACATAACTTTCAGACATATGACATAATGATAGACCGAGGAAACCTATACAGGGTACAGGCTGACCCTTCTTCGCCACTATCTCCCTCAAGCAGAGGAGGCTCCCCAGCCAGAGGCAGGGGAGGGGGGAGGGGTGGAGGCGTAGGTCAGGGAAGAGGGCAATTAATCTGTTACAACTGTGGAGAAATAGGGCACTTCACAAGAGACTATCCAAACCCTGCACCGCAATCTTTCCGATATTATAGACAATTGGATCATGTGATCGAAGATTGCCCAGTACTGATAGCAAAAATGCAGGAAAAATAGCAAGCGCCAATGCAGAATGTGCAGAGGGTTAAGCTAGAATCACGCGAAGAGGAACCAAGTATTAATGTCATAACACGCAGCGGTGTAGCCATTGGAGGGGCTGAGGAGAAAGCTGCGATTGAACCATTTATCTAGAAGGCTGCTATAAAACATGAAAGCTTGGACCTATAGAAGGAAAAATAAACCTTCATCGAAGCTCACAAAGACTTTACCAAGGATGAGGCATCTACTTCCAAGGCTCCAAAAAATCTGAGAACGTATGACAAAGTTAAACCATTCCTATAGGAATGTATGAAGTTGCTACACAACTAAAAGGTAGTAGAAAATATCCAAGCACTGATAGATAGCTGCGCAAAAAGAACTGACCCTCCCCCAGATGTTAAATATGTTCACAAACTGTACAAGCATAAGAAGCACATTGGGTGGGAAATGCGGCTAACAACCCAGATCAATGACTATGAAATGGATCAGGTCATCCTGGATCTAGGATCTTATGCGAACATCCTACCCAAACAAACATGGAAGAGGATGGGAGAACCTAAGATGGAGTGGTCCACTATACAGCTGCGCATGGCTAACCAACAGAATATCATACCGATGGGGAGACTGTCAAAGATTATGGTAGATATCGCAGGGGTTAAGGTACACATGGATTTTGAAGTAATTCAGATTGTGTATGATGTGGACCCTTATCCTGCACTCTTGGGACTATATTAGGCGATAAACATGGGAGGAATTATCAATTTGAAGAAAAGAGGCATGGTTTTTTAGAATGAGGGTACAAGAGAGATAGTTCCTCTAGACCCTGCGGAAGGAGAGCAGTATACAGAGCCTGTGCGTGAAGAAGACGACGTAGATCATATTTATAAACTCACTGCCTAGGACGACGATTGGATTAATCCTATAGCTGATGGTGTGCTTTGCTGGGATAAAGACAGTGAATGACTCTCTGACTCTGACAGGGAGATTGAAAATTGGCAGAATCGGTTACATGACGTATCTGCGCTACGATGTCTGAGAAACACAAAGAGTTTCCAGTCTATCTCCTCAGAGGTAAGAGAGTTGCCTTATTTTGATGGGTCTAGTAGTATTAGGGACTTCCTGAGAACGTTTGAAGCAGAAGTCCCAAGGGAGTGAAGATTGTGGGCGCTTAATCTAGCCATGTGTACAACCCCTGCGCAGTGGTGGGAAAATCATAAGGGGACATTCCAAGATTGGCAGGAATGTCACAAGATGATGATCCTATGGTTTGAACCCCCGGTTCACCTACTTATGGAGACGTTCTTGGGTCAAGGAGACCTACGCAAGCACGTGACCGCATGGATGGAGGCATGGTGTGAAAGGACCATGAATGAATGGGTCCACCTATTTATTCATGCCTTGGGGCCAATTCCCACTACATGGTATCTGGATACAGAACTACATCAGCATACCCACCACTAGGAAACCATGAAGGACGATTTTGTGAGGACGTTCGGGTTGATAGGCAGAACTGAGGCATTAAACGAGGCCCTGCATGATATATATGCCCTAGTATTTGATGAATCATGCCCTCGTACAGAGTATGGGGCACCAGCATGGGATACGCAGATGTAGGATATTATTAGTTGCCATAATCTATCAATGGAGGAATGCGATGAAGGCCTTTGAAATATCACTATCCCGGAATTGGAGGGAGAACGCGCAGTTGTCGGACCCCCACTATAGGATGTCGATGTGACCAAGCCTCTTAAGCTAAGGGAAGTCAACATTGGAACAAAAGAACAACCTAAGCTAGCTAGAATTAGGGACTACTGGGATGATGATATTGTTGGGAAAGTCATAGAGCTTCTCACAGAGTATCAGGACCTGCTTCCTATGAAATTCTCAGAACTCAAGGGGATTACAGGGGAGTTAGGGGTCATGCACATCACTTTAAAACCAGATGCGTGCCCTGTTAAGCAGCGGCCTTACCAATTGAACCCCAAGTATAAGCAGAAATTCAGGGAAGAAATTGACAAAATGATAGCTGCATGTATCATCGAATCAGTAGAACAGTCAGATTGGGTAAGCCCTATGGTGTTCCAGGAGAAAAATACTAAAGGAGAAATAAGAATCTATGTTGACCTCCACAAACTAAATGATGCCTACGTCCATGATCCCTTCCCTATGCCATTCTCTGACGAAATTCTCAATAATGTGGGAGGGCAGGAAGCGTACTCGTTCACTGACGGGTTCTCGGGCTACCATCAGATCAGGATCGCACCTGAATATCGCAGCAAAACTAAGTTCGCCACTAAATGAGGATCCTTCTAGTACATCGTCATGCTGTTTGGGCTCAAGAATGCCCCTTCCATCTTTTCGCGGGTGGTGGTCGCAGTCTTCAAGGAGTTCATCCACAGGTTCTTTGTAATATTCCAAAATTTGCAACTTGCAAATTGGAATATTAATTTTTTCTTATTTCATATAGGAGGTGAATAAACTGAGTAAAATGCCCATGAGTAGGAATAAGATCCTTCATAGTGTGAAAAGGATCAATGGAGCAGCTTAATTTTGCACCTTCCAGTGTGAAAAGGGGTAATTGCATAAGGACAAGGTCAAGTTTGACCAAATCAGCAGTGTTTCCTAAGAGGTGTAGCTTGCATGAGAAGACAATGCAGTTTTGGAGGGAGGAATATTCTTTGTGGAAGAAACCCTAATGTGTGGGGTCCAGGGCAAAGAGGCATTCACTTTCATATAAGGAGGATGAGGTAGCCATAGTGATATATCTTGGAGCATTTGATCATTTTTCTGATTAGACTATTTGCAGTCTCCGGCTGTTCAGCTGAGTTGCAATGATGCTTAGCACGAGGGATTCCTGCTTAGGATTTCCTCTCCTTCTTGAGAGGCCTCTTGAAGGATTTCACTTCATTTTCTCCACATCTTGGCTCAAGGCCAAAGCCATTATTCAACCACTGCGTTATTTCTGCTTAAGTATAACGTAGTGTTGTTGGGTGTTGTAGTGGAGGGGTTACACAACACCATTCTTTGTCTCATCTTTCAGAGGAGGGAGTATCTATTCCTTGGGAAGGTTAGTAAGGAAGGTTTCAGAGCTGAATTTCATATATTGGCATCAAGGCCAAGCATCTCCCATCATAGATAGCACAGTCCATTCTCCATACTGCGTTATTTGAGTGCATACTTGCAATGAGGAGTTGCACCATCATTTGGAGGAGGAGATCTTCAAGGATAGGATCAGCCTATCACTTGAGAGATCTATTGGAGGAGGTTTACTTCAGATTGCATATCATCTTCAACCATCTCCAGTTATTTCTGAGTTGCAGCTGCTACCCAGTAACTCCAGCATTTCTGCAGATTTGCCATTTTCATGTGTATTGTAGCCAATCCTTCCAAGGATTGTGTATTATTGATGTATTTGTGTTTCTAGGGGTTGAGAGCTTGCTCCCCCTAATTTCTTTGAGCTGATATTGTCATATCATTATATTTCCATTTTGTATGTTGCAGTATCTCCTATAAACTGCGTTACTTTAGCCAGGGCTTTTCATATACAACAGTGTTTATTCATTTCCATGTACATGTTTTATTTAGGCTTTCATTGCCTAGTTGGAGTGATTGATTCCTCCAAGTATTGTATACATTTGATGCTATATCAAATATTTTTTGGCTATATATATCTTCATGTGTTCATAGCTATAAAATAATGTTGTTATTCCATTACATGTGCTTACATTTGCTACAGCCCCTTCATCGGGAATTTTTACAAGGTAACTAAGTGTGGGAGATCTGTTTAACCCACCTAGAGGGATTTATTTTGAGCCACCTCTTGGATTTCAGTCTTAGATACATAGATCTAAGAGATCCAGATCCTGGTTTCAAATCCTGTAGCAGCCATTCCTGGAAAATGCGTTTTCCAGTCATGCCTTGCTAGTATCAAAGCTTCTTTCTTGGCTCAGCCTGTGAGTCTAAGCCAAATAAGATCAGAAGATTGAAGAGGATGGGATTTATCTCATCATATTTCAGATCCATGAAGAACCTCCCCAAGGAGGATAAGAAGAAAGAAGAGGAAGAACCCTGCACTTCCTTTTCTCATCAAGGAGACAAAGAAATAAGCAGGAAAAAGACTCCATCAAAGGGGATAAGCTTACAAAGATTATTCATAAATCTATACATAACATTCATGAGGATTTCAAGAATATCCGGAGGGATATGTATGTAGAATCTCCAAGAGAGTTTGAATCTAAAGAAAACTCTAGATTTGAGGAGTGTGAGCAAGCAGCTACACATCCTAATACTCAGCGCAATCACATGCCCATGATTGCCGGAAAGGAGATGGAAAGAGAAGAAGAGGTTTCTAGGAGGGAAAATCTTAGTGATTTCCTGAAGGAGTATGAGTCTCAAACTCAGAAATTCCGAGATCATCTCAGTTTTTAAGAGTTTTGCAAGATGAAGGTGAAGGGAAGAGAGCAGCAGGATAGATTCCATCTATCTACCTTTGAAGGTTCACCTGTATTTTCAGCCAAATCTTGGGTGGAGGAGTTGGAGACCTTCTTGCAGCAGCACCACATTATTGGAGATGAAGCCATCAAAGTTGCAGCGCTGCATTTGAGAGGTAAGGCTTATGCCTGGTGGATCTTTAAATCCTTTTCTTTGAGAAATGTAAACATTGCATCTTATTCAAGTTTCACTAAGGCATTAGTGAAAATATTTGATAGAAGGATTAATGAAACACATATGGTGGAGAAAAACAAGGAAACTCAAACAAAACCCTTGCATGAAAACTTGCACCATAATTTTCCAGAGGAGAAACCCTCTTCTCACACTTTTGAGCAAAGGAGCATGGAGATCTCTTTTTCAAAAAGGGATCCAATCATTGGAGAGTTGCCCATTCATGTTGCAGAGATTGAGGGAAATAGCATTGTCATGTCTAGAGTTTATCCAGTGCCTCATGCAGAGGAAGGAGGAGCCCTTGCTCCAAATAGAGGGTTTCTTGCATCTTTGCAAGGAATTCCCCAGGATCTCATGTGTGGAGATCAAGGTACAACTCATGTTTTACATGTGCCATTGTTGAGGAGGTGTGGAACCATGGAGACACAAGGAGAAGGTAGCGAGAATACCCAACATCATGAGATGAGGAGTGCACATCCCTATTCATTTATGTAGGTTGATGCACCTAAGGAGGTGATTGGATTGCTCAATGGAAGCATGGGTAGATTTGTCCATTCATATATGAAATCATCTCTTGATGATGATGTCTCATTGCATGGAGACATTTTGCTGGGGAGACCACTGGATTAGTAGAGGAGGATGGATGCTTCATATGTTGGGGCACCACTTGGTGATTTCAGAGGAGTGGGAGCCTTGGGAGATCTTGATACAACGATGGGAGTTTTGGGTAGACTCAAGGAGAGAGGGAGCATTGCCTCAACATCATCAGTACCCACTTCCATTTCAGATTCTGCGCTGTGGCAGAAGTAGCAGGGGAAGGATAGCAGCCTTCCAACTTGCATCTTTGGCATAAGAGATGTCAAATAAGATGGTGACCATATGACAGGTGCTCTTCATGAGAGATCATCAGCGCTGTCACTATGGAGGATAGATCCATATTGGAGCTCCCAGCTTTTGGTGGAGTATTCCAAGGATCTTTTCACTTGCATGATCTTGTATGACCCATTGCATGAGGAGGGATATTTAGTTCGAGATGGGGTCATCTTCTATCATAGTAGGATTTTCATTCCTAGAGCTTCCAAGCTCAAGGAGAAGTTGCTACAAGCAGCTTATGAGGATTTCCTTTCCATCCCCATTTGTTCTATGAGTGCATACCACACCATCATGGAGGGGTATTTTTGGATGGGCTTTGAGGAAGAGATATATCAGCATATTAATAGATTCATGGAATAGATGCATATGGAGGAGATACATGACTCTTCGGGAGAGTTAGCACAACCACCTCTTTTCTCTTTGAAGATGAGAGGAGACTCATCTATGAGCCACTCCATTTGTATGAGTAGAGAGTATGGTGAGGGTAGTCATTTTTGCTTACATGAGCATTTATATGATGTATGTATATATCCCTTAACCATACATGTGTAGGATGTTGCTCCAAGGAGGAGAATTCTTTCTTTAGAGCTTCATGGTCTAGTTGAGGCCATAAGCATTATTGATGGGCCTTCCCTAGGAGGACTTGGGGAAGAGATACACTATGGAGGACATAAAAATTGTACACCCTACATTATTCACTTCCTCCATACCTATGAGGAGATTGGAGCAGCAAGAAAGTGGTTAAGAAGCCACTCATTTTATCAGTCTTTATGGAAGTTGAGGGTCAAGCTGCATTGGTTACATTTGATGGACCATTGTCCTTCTCATTTGTTGCATATGGCAGCAAGCATGATTCTAATTTTTTCTCCCTATGGTTCTATTGTTCCTGTCTTTATGAGGAGCATACTTGGGAGAGAGACACATTGTGTGGATGTGTTCTTTGAGGGAGAAATTCCTCACACTTTTTGCACTACATGTTCTAAGGGGAACATGAGATATGATATGGTTACCTTAACAACACATTTGTCACTTTATAAGGTGAGCCATATGATGGAGATGATGCCATATGATGATGACTTCCAACTCATTATATATGGGGATATTTGGGCCAACATGATTTGCAGCGTTGGAGGAGAGATCTTTGGAGATCTAGTTCTCATCTTGCCATTTGAGGGAAAACTTATTGCAGCCCATGATCAGCCAACACTCTACACTTATCATAAGTGGAGAGATGGACAGCATGGGGTAGGCTAGATAGTCTACCATGTGCGGATTTTCATCCCACCTACTTTTCCAGAGCCAAAGGTGGATGACAGATTCCAGGAGTTGCCTAGTTGGAAGGTGACTCATTTTTCATGGCTCATAGCTTGGAGATGAAGGATCCATGTGGGAAAGCTAGTTCCCATTTTATTTTAGATCCCATTCTTCAAAGGGACCTCTAGACATCACTTTGCTATCCTCTTGAGTATTTCACCTTTACATGATGATGGCTTGATAGCTAACTTGCATGCTGAGGAGGGGCAATGTGGAGGCTTTATTGATGAGATAACATCACTTTCCTTGGAGGAGATCATCATACATGGATTCTACAAGGAGAGGATAAGAGAACTCAGTCTATCCTTGCACTTTCTTGAGGACAAGAAATCTTTGAGAGGGGAGGACTATAATATTCCAAAATTTGCAACCTGCAAATTGGAATATTAATTTTTGCTTATTTCATCTAGGAGGTGAATAAAATGAGTAAAAGGCCCATGAGTAGGAATAAGATCCTTCATAGTGTGAAAAGGATCAATGGAGCAGATTAATTTTTCACCTTCCAGTGTGAAAAGGGGAAATTGCATGGGACAAGGTCGTTTGACCAAGTCAACAGCGCTGCCTAAGAGGTGTAGCTTGCATGAGAAGACAACGCAGTTTTGGAGGGAGGAATATTCTTTGTGGAAGAAACCCTAATGTGTGGGGTCCAGGGAAAAGAGGCATTCACTTATATATAAGGAGGATGAGGTAGCCATAGTGAGATATATTGGAGCATTTGATCATTTGTCTGATTAGACTATTTGCAGTCTCCGACTGTTTAGCTGAGTTGCAGTGCTGCTTAGCACGAGGGATTCCTGCTTAGGATTTCCTCTCCTTCTTGAGAGGCCTCTTGAAGGATTGCTCTTCATTTTCTCCACATCTTGGCTCAAGGCCAAAGCCATTATTCAGTCACTGCATTATGTCTGCTGAAGTATAACATAGTGTTGCTGGGTGTTGTAGTGGAGGGGTTCCACAACACCATTCCTTGTCTCATCTTTTAGAGGAGGGAGTCTCTATTCTTGGGAAGGTTAGTATGGAAGGTTTCAGAGCTGAATTTCATATCTTGGCATCAAGGCCAAGCATCTCCCATCATAGATAGCGCAGTCCATTCTCCATACTGCGTTATTGCAGTGCATACTTGCAGTGAGGAGTTGCACCATCATTTGGAGGAGGAGATATTCAAGGATAGGATCAGCCTATCACTTGAGAGATATATTGGAGGAGGTTTAATTCAGATTGCATATCATCTTCAGCCATCTCCAGTTATTTCTGAGTTGTAGCTGCTACCCAGCAACTCCGACATTTCTGCAGATTTTCCATTTTCATGTATATTGTAGCCAATCCTTCCAAGGATTGTGTATTATTGTTGTATTAGTGTTTCTAGGGGTTAAGAGCTTGCTCCCCGTAATTTCTTTGAGTTGATATTGTCATATCATTATGTTTCCATTTTGTATGTTGCAATATCTCCTATAAACTGCGTTACTTTAGCCAGGGCTTTTCATATACAACAGTATTTATTCATTTCCATGTACATGTTCTATTGAGGCTTTCATTGCCTAGCTGGAGTGATTGATTCCTCCAAGTATTGTATACATTTGCTGCTATATCAGATATTTGTTGGCTATATATATCTTCATGTGTTCACAGCTATAAAATAACGTTGTTATTCCATTACCCCTTCATCGGGAATTTTTATAAGGTAACTAGGTGTGGGAGATCTGTTTAACCCACCTAGAGGGATTTTTTTTGAGCCACCTCTTGGATTTCAGTCTTAGATACATAGATCTAAGGAATCCAGGTCCTGTTTTCAAATCCTATAACAACCATTCTTGGAAAATGCTTTTTTTCAGTCATGCCTTGCTAGCTGTTCCAGATTTGGAATATTACATTCTTGGAGGTATATTTTGATGATTGGATAGTATTTGGTTTGGTAAAGAAGCAAATCTCGAACCTGCGCATGATGTTGGATGCATGCTGAAAGCACCAGATTTCCATGAATATTAAGAAGTGCATATTTTGCGTACCTTTCGGGATCTTGTTAGGCCACATAGTCTGTCGACAAGGACTGATGGTTGACCCCGCCAAGGTAGTATTTATCATCAACCTAGCAGTCCCTACAACTAAGAAACAGTTGCGCTATATCCTCAGACACATGGGCTACTACAAGAAGTTCATTCAAGTGTACACACTGATCGCGACACCCATGGAGAAGTTTCTAAAGAAGGACGTTTCAATTTTTTGGGATGCGGAGTGTCAGAAGAGATTTTAGTTACTCAAGGAGAAGATGGCCTCTGCACCTATCCTCTTATTTCTTGACTGGGCGAAGGTTTTCCATGTCCATGTAGATGCTTCAGGGATTTCCCTAGGAGTTGTCCTTACACAGCCCAGGGAAGGGGACATCGACCACCCGGTTGCATTCGCTAGTAGAAAACTCTCTATTGCGAAGAGAAACTACTCCACTACTGAGTGCGAGGGGTTGGCCATGGTATATGCCCTGCAAAAATACCAACATTATCTGTTGGGAGGGCACTTCAAGATGTTCACGAATCACTCAGCTTTGAAGTACCTAGTGAATAAGCCTGTGTTGGGGGGGAAGATTTGTCGATGGCTACTGCTATTTCAAGAATATGACTTTGAGATCATTGTGAAGCCGGGGAAACTAAATGTTGGGCCAGACCACTTGCCTCGAATCGAGAGTGGTGAAGAACCGACCAACCTAGAAGAAGGACTGCCCGATGCGCAACTCTTTGCTATTAAGGTGGATGATGTGCACTTTTCTGATATCATTCACTTCTTAACTACAGAGATGGCACTTGCAGAATATTTGGTACAAAAAAAGGAAGAGTTGGTAACTTGCACAACAGACTTTACCATCATAGCGGGCCACTTGTATAAGCTGGGAGCTAATGAGGTACTGCAAAGATACGTTCTGGAGCATGAAAGACAAGATATATTAGCAGAAGCCCACAGAGGCATAGCAGGAGGTCACTATGTGGGGAAAGCAATGATGCAGAATATCTTGAGAGTTGGGCTATGGTGGCCCACATTGCATAGTGACTCTCATGACTATTGCAAGGCCCGCGACACATGCAAAAGGACAGGAAGACCATCGCACAGGGATGAAATTCCCTTGCAGCCACAAATGGCCCTGCAAGCATTTGAAAAATGGGCCATAGACTTCGTTGGGCCCATCAACCCACCAAGGAAGAAGACCGGTTCCCGTTACATCATCACTGCAACTTACTATTTAACCAGATGGGCCAAAGCGCAAGCTATGAAGGATTGTACTGCAAAAACTGTTGTGCACTTTATCTTTGAACATATTCTAACCAGGTTTGGATGCTCAAAGATCTTGATGAGAGATAGAGGTACACATTTTGTTAATGAAACAATACAGGCTCTGACTGAATAATTTCAGATCCACCATGAAAAAGTACCCCATATCACCCGCAGGCGAATGGCACGATGGAAGCTTTTAATAAAATTCTTGAACAGGCACTGACCAAGATATGCCATGTCGATCGAAGCGATTAGGACGTGTGCATCCCGTCAATCCTTTGGGCCTATCGAACCACTTGCAAGAAATTGACTGGGAAAACACCATTTCGGATGGTTTATGGGAAGGAGGCCATTATGCCCATGGAATATATTGTTCCTAGCCTGCGCATCGCCGCCTTTACAAACGTGGTAGAGTCTAATATCATGGAGGAGCACTTAGCGAAGTTAGTTGCCTTGGAGGAAGATCGATTTATTGCTAAATTTCATCAACAAGTTCAGAAGGCCCAGGAAAAATCATGGCATGATAGACACATTCGGCGAAAGATATTTTCAGAAGGAGAATTGGTCCTGCTATACGATAGCCAGTTTGTGAAACATCCAGGGAAGTTACGAAAGCACTAGCTAGGGCCCTATATGGTAAAGTAAATCACTGACGGAGGAGCTATCTAGTTAGCTACACTGTGTGGTGGCATTGTACTAGGATATGTTAATGGCAGTCGACTCAAACCGTACCAGATCAAATGACTATATGGACGGCGTAGCTGTATTGGGCGGAATACGCGCAGATAGGAGGAACAACGCAGGCAAGCCTGTTATACGCGCAGGTGTCGATCGCAGGTTTGGAAGCTTGAGGAGGTGCGCAAGGGTTGATTGCAATTCTGGAGGCTCGGGGAGGTGAACTGGGAACGCAGGGGTAATACACGGCTGCGAAAACTAGCTGTTGGAATAGTAAAACTGGGTTATCGTTGAATGGAGTGGGCAGTCGGCAATTACCGAGGCAAGTTCCGAAGATTTTTTACCGTTTTCTTGATGGTAAGTTTCAGATAAGCCTCACCAAACCATTGGTCACTATCCAAAGCTATAAAAGAAGGAGGGTAGATCAGGAGTGGGTTCCGTGCATTCTAGATATCTTGTGCTTTGAAAATTTTTGTAACTATTGTGCTTTATTATTTTCTAGGCAGGATACCCTTTCTAATAGTAGCAATCCCGAATTTTTCTTCTGAGCGAGAATGACCACAACTAATATGGCTGAATCGTCGCAAACTGTGGCCTCCACTGATAAAGTATTGGAGGTCACCCCTGAAGTTGAAGAGGTTGTGTTCACACTAACCAAGGGGAAGCAAGTTGAGAAAAAGAAGGGTAAAGGGAAAGGCCAGGAGAAAGGGGGTAGGGGAGGGATTTGAAATGGGCTGGAGGGAAGCCATGCACCTCCCCTTGGAATGTGAAGTCCCCCCAAACAGTGCCCCTTGCACGTTCGCCTAACCCAACGAAGAGACCTCTGTCTGCTCTGGAAGAGGCCTGGATCGCTGAACCAATCACTTGGCTGCCACCCTATGTTTGGCCTCGCCGACCCTCGATGCACATGCCTAAGAATCTTGAAGGAATGCACACCTACCTGCAAATTCCACTGATTCCAGGTGAAGTCCCTATAATTGGAGAAGCACATGGAAATATCACCTCAATTAAGTTCGATGACCATGATCTAGCTAACCTAGAGGCCTTCCCCGAATTAGCACCTGAGATTTACCTTGAAAGAATACTGGAGGACAACATGCTACAAGTCGTCCCAATGCCATGGGTACATGGGCTAGGAAAATTAGGTTTACTAAACTTGTTGCGAATGCGTCATTTTGGCTGGTACAGTATAACTGACTGAGTTGTGCGACAACTGCTAGACCCGATCCACGATGACAGCTTATGGATCCGAGACCACATTCCCATTGATGTCACCCTCATTCACCTTATTACTGGTCTCCCCATGGAAGGGACGAATCCCATGGAGTGTGTTGGCAAGAATTATGAGCAACAGATTTCCGACAAGGTGCGCGACGACTAACATGTCGAGTGGAATACTAGGGGGTTCCTAATCAACACCATCAGCGACCCCATAGCATGCATGGGTACCTTGTTGCTGGCATGTAAAATGATGCGCAAATGCTAGGTTTCAATTCTCCCCACTTATGTCATTCAGTTGGATGGCTGTTGTGAAAAATGGGTCTGCTTCAACTGGTCCCAGTTCTTTTGCAACGAGATTTTGGAGAATGTGTGCAAGGCCTGGGATCATAGAAGGGAACTTTGCTACTCCTGGCTACTACTCTTAATCACTTTGGTTGCATGGGAAGCCCCTGAAGACTTAGTGCTCCCTGAGCTCGAGCTAGAGATGTGCGAGGGGGTGTGATACGTGAATTTTTGGGATTCAAGGGCTGAGCAGCACATTGAGGATAATAAATTCTTCTGGTTCCTATCTCAAAATGGGCTCGTAGCAGAAATCCACTCTCGGCCGCGCTTGTCACTGATGATCTATAACAAGTACAAGAGCATCATAACATTCTAGGTCATGATGCATAATGTGAAGATCGAGGCAGTAAGGATCCTGCGTGGGTATCACTACCATATATGGTCGTCGACGAGGAAATCGACCGACTCATTGCCACTTGGCCACCACACTGGAGACTAGGCTTCAAATCAGGTACAACTGACACTACAGGAACAAGCAACCAAAAGACCACCTTGCCTGATACCATTAAAGAGATATAAGGACATGGCAAGGACGCAGAGAAGGGTGCAGAGCCAGAATCAAAACAAGACCCGCAGCAGGATCTGGACACAGAGGGTCTAGATGCATAAGGTGTTGACTCCCTGCATGGTATGAAATGGACCTCCAACCCTCTCAAAGTCCAAGGAATGAAACGATGGGCTACAAGGCCCGTAAGGGAGACTGAAGTTACTTTGATGGAGGAAGACCTGGAGAAAATTACATATGCAGTCACCCTCACCTCAGAAGATAAATCGCTAGCTTTGTAAGAGCAGCAGAAGGCCATGTCACTGCACTCCAGTCTGAGCTCCGAGCTCGGCAGCTCAAAACCGACACCCTATAGACAAGCATGATTCAGGCGAGGACGCCCCCAGCAACCAGTAGTGAACTGATCATCATAACTGAAAGATGCCTCTACTCCTTGCCTTTCACAACATTCACCTTGAGCCCACCTGCCTTATGTGTGCAAGTCCAGGCCTGCGTAGAGGTGCAATTGGATTTGGCCCAGTTTCCACACGAACTGCTGGAGGTCCTCCATACATCCCTCTTCAAGGAGATCTAGCACAGAGACCACTGGGTGCATCAATAGCTCAGTACAACTAAGCAGATGATCATTGAAAAAACTGCCGAGGTGTCCCAAGCGTAGGCTGCATGCACCCTTACCACCACGTAGCAGACTGAGTTGGAACATTTGATCAGCAGGGTATGCACAGATGTGGTTCAAGATATCTTAGCTTCTAGTACCCCCCAGGCCAATATTGAGGGTTTTATTATAGCCCTAAAGGCTCTAGGACTGAGATTCAGATCGTGAAGACAGATATGGAGCAGCAGATTGCTGCCTTGTAGGCCAAATTGCAGCCAGAAACTCCACCTGATGTATGAGCCCAGCACGCTACGTTGGTCACTGAAGCTAAAAATTCCATTACAACTCATATTTCTCAGGGTGCAGAATTTTTGGAGACGCCTATGCAGCTTTGGTCTAAGGTATGGCATGATCCTCCCTTGCACGGATTTACTCAAGAACTGTGCCATAAGGAGGAAGAGTTTGAGCAACTAGAAGCTACTATGTCCACTTTGATCCCATCTTAATACCTCGCACGACTGCGTACCAACCATGTACTTAGAGATGACCTCGAAGAGCTCTGCCACAAAAATAAGGTTCTTAGAAACCACGTCAATCCATGGACCGATGAAGCCCTCAAGCTATCTTAGGAAGTGGATGTTGCAGTTAAACAATTGAACCAGACTCTGGAGAGTGTCACTGCTACTACTGAAGGTCAAAATTCACAGAATTTGGTGGATATTGCACAAAATGATGTTGCGTAGAGTGAAGGAGTGCTGCCCCCTATGGTCGATGCAATCAAGAAGCTTCGGGCGAAGATGCAAACCCCACGGCCATTGTGACTCAGGACGAGTCACAAGATTATGTTGGGGGCCTGTTGGAACGGGGTTCCCTAAGCTGTGTTTTTAACATAATTTTGTCATAGATGGTGTTGAGTAGGGGTTTTGGTGCAGGTAAAGCCCCCAATGTTTTGTAATGGGTTAAAGGGTAAACCTAGGGTCTGGAAACCATGGTTTGCGGACCATAGGATAGAAAAGGCTATGATGATATAAATAGATATATAGTTGGGTCTAGTAGAAAAGAAGAAGTAAGATTGATGCTACGTACGAGCTGTTGAGATTTTTCTTGGGTTGTTTTGGGTAAGGAATCCTGTTGGTTGTGTGCGCAGAGATCCTCAGTCCTGCTATGTGTAGACCTCGCTCACTGTGTGCGCGGGCTGTGTCTTGGGTTTGTAATTGGGTTTTTGGAATCTAATGAATGCGGAATCTATTTGAACTATCTTTCTGATATTTGGACTGATCATGTTTATTACTGAGTGCATCTGTGTTATTTACTTAAGCTGCGAATTTATTTGCGATCTATGAATTAGCTGCGATTGTAATGTTTTGTGGTGATAATTTTTGATGCGCACGTGGATGCGAATGTATTGATCCGATATGTTAATTATAGTAGATTTGTTTATGGTTACATGCTGATTATACTGCTATAAGCCTGGTAATAGGCTTGTTTCTGTGAAAACCTGATAGATTCAACGAAGATCTGCCTTAATTACCTACTCTCTTCCAGGGTGTGGAAACCTAGTTTAAGCACCCTCCCATATTACTTTGGGTGAGACCTTGGTCTGCGAAAGTAGTTCATTACCGAAAGGCCCAGTAGTATAGCGGTTTGTTGGAAAACCTTAACTCTGAACCTGGGTCAGGACCCCTGAAGCTAATAGGGTGAAATGGACCCTTGAAGAAAACAAACGTTTTTTATAGTAGGAAAAATTCTCTCATGTAAAGGTAATTAAGACAACACACTTTCTAAATTTCATTGATAACACATTTTTCACTATTCAATCCATTTTTAAACAATTTGGAGAGACTGATCCTTCAAAAAAAATGCCATGCTTTCCTTCAGAGCAAGTTACCGAATGCAAAGGTAGTTAGCAGTGCCCAAGTACTAATTTCGGTCTGATTTATTTATTGACGGAGAGGCCTCCGCGTGTTGATTTTTTGCTCCAGGGATCCCAACGGTGATCGTTTGCACACGAAGAAATCTTCTGATCGGCACAGGATCATCATCGGAAGTTGGGAGGCCTTGGCGTGCTGAGTTATGTTCGAGGAATCCCAACAGTGAGTGGTTTCACAAGAAGATATCTTCTGATGGGCGAAGGATCATCGTCGGTGCATTGTCTATCCAAATGTGGAAATTTTAGTCCCTGGATGCAAGTACAGATTCGAATCCAACCAAAGATACTTATGAATTTAAACAAGTATTACCCAGAGGCATGGAGATGCATGTTGCACCAAAATATTTACATGTTGTGAATACATCTATCTGCGTTTCTCAGTGATGAAATGCCAATAAATCCTAAAGTGTTAAAATCTCAATATATAGATCTTGCATGAAAAGTGCTTGGAACACGAAAAATGTATGCCGATGTAGCAGTTAATAATGGTCTTAAAGATGTAATGGAACTTTACTTCCCTAGAAATTTTACTGAAAGCGATACAAACAAATCTCAATGGACCCTGCCCAAATTTCTTCTTGGGATTATATCTGCACATCACCCCACCTCACACCTGGAGGTATAGATGCATGTACTCCCTCTTCCCATATGAATTGAAATTTTCCCCTTCTGGAGGTCTCTGTTTGAGTGGAATCTTCCACTCAATCTCCTCTCTGCTTCTCCAATTGTGGCTGCTCCACAACCTTCTGAGACTTCTTGTGAGGCTGCATATTGAGAGATAATTGCTCCCTCTCAACCACCAAGTCAATCATCACTGCTTTTCTCCTTAAAGCCTTGCATGCATCCTCAACCTCGAGAGCATAAATGTTCTTGACTCTTGAACCGATGTGCTTCACCTATCCCGTGGTTATCTGTTTAAGAAACACCTTTCCTTTTATAAACATCGCCTCATAACCATGGTTTTCTAATATCGCTACAAAGGCAATATTATTCCTTAGGCATGGAACATACAAAACATATTCTAGTCTGAGAGGAGAGCCATACTCCCTCTGAAAGGTAAATGTACCTATGTCGGTCATGCTATACCTCCCATCATCTCCAAAATCTATGTTCTGTTGTAGGTCCTTCTCCTCCAAGTCACTAAAGATATCTTTATCCCCCATCATATGGAATGAGGCACTGCTGTCTAGATACCACATGCATCCCATTACAGTGCTAACCATGCATGCAATGAGAGTAAAATGAAGCTCGAATTGTGAATCTAATGCTTCACCCACTACAACTATAGGCTCCTTCTTACTTGCCTTCTTCTGTGGAAAATTCGAAGCATAGTGCCCATGCTCATGACAATGAAAACATCTGATCTTGGGTAAATCTCTCTTGCCCTATTCACCTTGGGATTTATTTCCCTTGGACTTATTTTGTTTTCCAAATAATGAAAAATCTTCTTCTTTGTTGGTGTTGGAGGTCCCATCTCTAGTGCTCCGCCTTATCTCTTCTATTACCAAGTCAGACCTGAAACGCTCCCAGTCTGGTAACTTCTCCCTCCCATTCACAGAGTCCTTGTAACTATGCCATCTCTTGGGAAGGCCTAGAAGTGCTAGGCTCACAAAATCATCATTATCTATGGTCACACCAACACTTCCAAGTTCATCTCGACATTGAGTGAACTTTTCCAAGTGAAATTTGCATTAACTGCAACTATACCCTAAAAATAATAGAATCACTCTACATGCCTCACCATAGACCCTCAACTCGAAATTCTTGAGCTAACTAAGTCTATCTCACTTAGTTAACTAATACAAGTTGTTATGAGATGAAAGTATTATTTAATTTCAATTTAATTAAGGGATAATTAAATCAAAGGCCTCACATGGTAGCCATTTCTGGGTGCCATTTTCTAGATTTTGCTTCTGGATGCCAATTTCATTGTTTCTTGTTGCAAATTTCAACATTATTTAGAAAAAGTCATTTTTGAAATGATGACCATGAATAATGGTGACAATGATGATGACAACAATAAAGAAGATGAATAAATGATGATGATGATGATGATGATGATGGAAACAATGATGGAAATAGTGCTTTAACTTAACAAGGTAAGAGAGTACATAAATCTATTTAGAATTGTTTTATGTTCTTAGAAAGAATTAAGAGAAAATGATGATGATGATGATAAAAAAAACAATAATAATGGTGACAATGATGATGACGGCAATAAAGAAGATGAATACATGATGATGATGATGTAAACAATGATGACAATAGTGCTTTAACTTAACAAGGTAAGAGAGTACATAACTTTATTTAGAATTGTTTTATGTTCTTAGAAAGAATTAAGAGAAGAATTCCAAGACCTTCGTAGTTTTATTGAGTTGTAATGTTAAGAAGGTTGGCAGTGTGACAAATATTTTGAAATTGAGGTATCCCTCACTATATGTTAGACAATATACTATTTTACATTAAATTTTGAATATTATTACGTTAATTACATAAATATGTGGCTATTTTTAAACTTAAAAAGCCTATTATTTTTATTTAAAATTCCAATGTTATTGCAATAATATTGCATGAAACAAAAATAAATGCTACAAAGAAAAATTCATTTGTGAAATGATGGTGGTGATCATAACGACAATACAAATGATGACAATGACGAAGATAAAAATGAAGAAGAAGAGCACATGATGATGATGATGATGGAAACAATTATGAAAATAATGCTTCAACCTTAAGAAGGTAAGCATGTACTTAGATTTATTTAGAATATTTTTTTATGTGCTCATAAAGAATTAGGAGATGCATTCCAAGATTGCCATATTTTACTTGAGTTATAATGTTAGGAAGGTTGGTAGTATGAAAAATCTTTTGAAATTGAGATCTAAAAATGCTGAACATTTTAAGAGAAACTACTTTTCATATTTAACCCTCTTAATGTCATTAATTTGAAAATTTTCTTCATCCAATGGTATTCTAGAATTGTCTAATGCCCAATTTCATTATAGAGCTTATGAGAATTTGTTGTTATTTTAGAAATGTTAATCTCTTTCCTTTACACTAAGCCAAAATAAAGACATTTTTAATATTATGGATTAGGAATAATCACCTCCTTATAAGAACGATTGTATCCACATGGGACAAATGAAAAATATCTTACACATAGGGATCTTATTATTTGATTTGGGGATTTTGTGTGGTTGTTTGTATGGGAACCCAAATGCCCATATTTTTTATTTTAGGTTTTCTATGATTGTGCATATGATTAATAGTCAGATGACCATATTTCATTTCATTTGTAGATTCTTCTTCACCAATTCAATTTGGATCTCATTGTTGTTGCATGTGATCCAACTAAGGTGGAGGTCATTCAGCCACTCTTCTTGCAGAAATTTGTTTCCCCCCTTCTTGATTCTGGGCACCCACTTTACCTTCTTGGGCACCAACATACACAAGAATAGGGAGAGTATTTGATGGTTGGATATGGGAGGATCATTGTTGGGACTAACACATTGATAAATTTCTGGATTCTCCTGATCTAAAAAATTAATCTTATGTTAAATACAGAATCCTTCCACTTAATTCTTTGCGGAAATTAAATCACCAATTGCAAAACACATATGAAGCAAAATCAATCACACATAACAAGATGTTTTACCGGGAAGGATTAAAGCTAAAAACCCCAACTATCATATATTATGTATATCTATGGAACATGTAAAATCTCATACAAAGCTCAGCTCATAGAGCTCTCAGTACAATATAGAATCATCACACACTTTCATGCATAAATTTGCATATCTATGCACCAATTTCTTGCCTCCTGACAACCTGCCTCCACTGCGCAATCCCTGTTGAAGAAGATCCCTGAATGAATTCGATCTTGCCTTGCTTGCACTGCACAATCCTCATTGGCATCTCCAATGTCTGTGTAGATTCATTAAATTCATCACTATAGTCACAATTGATAGTCCATCTCACCCTTTCACCTATCTCTCCACTGGGTCTCCACTGGATTTGACATGCAAGTAGTTGACAGTTGTATTTGTTCAGTTGCAAGTAAGACACTACTTGTGAATTAATTAACTAATTAATTCACTCATCTTTCACTAGTGTATCTTTAGTTACAACTAGCACAACTAAGTTTAACTCACTTAACTGAGTTAAACTAAATAACAACTCACATAAATACTCTTCCAACTCTGTTACAACTTGCCACTATCAGTTATAATGAAGTCCTCCATGTATGAGTCACCAATAACCCTAGGAATTGTGTAATTCCTTCAGCCCACTGATGTGCCACATCTGTTCATTAAAATAAAGTGCTCCAAGAGAAAAATTTACTATTTATTGTTTGATTATTATTAAGGGCTAATAATAATCGACATGCATTCTGTTTTTAGATTAGCGATCTATAAATAGACTTCACCCATCTTCTAAAAATATAAATTCATCCAAAGATAAAATTTTCTCAACCATCTAGAATCAACATCCTGCTAATTTTAGAATATGCTCACCATTCTAAAAATAGACATATCACCTAAAAATATCCTGTGTGGGCCCCACCTAGTGTAGGTGCTTATTTTTCACTAGGATTAATGATGATGTTTCCGGATGCCAAATTCTCTATTTCTTGTTGCAATCTTCAACACTCCCTCTCAACAAGAAAGGAATTTCTTTGCATGTGACATGCAACTCCATAAATTCACCCTACAACCTTTGCATGCAACACTTCCGAAACTGAATAGCCCCCAAAAAACTGAATCAATATAATGCATTTGTCATCAAAGTCTTCTGACTTCTACTTAGCTACTGCACATGTATTCAGGAACCACTACGTTGTTGAACTCTGCACCCATGCACTTTGCACTTGCTACCAACTTTGATCCACGCTCCATTATCTGACACTATCTCTTTGATCTGACTGCATCAATCCAACTGATCCTGCTACTGTTGCTCTGTCAGATCCTCGTAGCCAGGTTCAATTCATGAGATCAACACAATCTTAATGAATCCTACCCATAAATCTCTTCTTGGGATTACTCATGCATGTCGCCCCACCTCTTACTTGGTGGTATAGCCGCATGCACTCCCTCTACCCATCTGTCTCGAAATTTCTCTACATGAGTGGTTTATCTCACTCCATGATCCTCATCTTGTGGCTACTCCACATCCCGAGGTTCACTCTTACCCGCATGAAAATCTTGCTCCCTCTCAAGCATCAATTGCATGGCTTTATCACACTTCCCAACAGTAGGAAGCTCAGTAGAAATCCCATCTACTTCAATTCTATAGAGATTCCTAACTCAAATCCCAACCTTCTTGGCTTGCCCTGTTGCTTTGTGTCGCAGGAAAACTTTTCCTTCACTAAAGATAACATCATAGCCTCTATCCTCTAACATTGCGACTGCGATTAAATTTTTCTTCAAACCAGGAGCATGCACAACATCTTTCAAATGAAAGATTTTACCTGACACCCTATGAAAGGTAATGGTACCAATTCCAGTCGCACTGTATTTTCCATCGTCGCCCAACTCAATATGCATTTGGAGATCTTTCTCCTCCAAGTCACTAAAAAATTTCTTATCTCCCGTCATGTGAAAGGAAGCACCACTATCAAAGTACCACCCCAATCCCAATGCACTAGACACCATGCATGTGATCAATGAGAAGTCAAGCTCAAATTGCGAGGCAAGGGCCTCACCAGCCGCAACTCCAGCAACCTTCTTTTTCTTCTTTTTCTGTGGGTAGTTAGTGGCGAGATGCCCATGTTCATGACAGTGAAAACACTTCACTTTTGAAAAATCCATCTTCTTGCCTTTAACCTCAAATTTTGAGTTGAATTTCTTCCCCTTCCCTTTCTTCTCTTTGGTAGCCAAAGCACAATCCTCTTCATCATCATGTTTTGATGAAGAGCCATCCCTGGTACTTCTCTTTATCTCCTCTTGCACTAGATTCAACCAAAGTCGCTCCCAATCCAAAAATTTCTCCCGCCCATTAACAGAGTCTTGATAACTGTGCCAAATCTTCGGAAGCCCAAGGGGAGCCAAGCTCACCAAGTCATCATCCGCAACTGTAATTCCCACACTCCCCAGCTCATCCCTACATTGGAAAAACTTCGTGAGATGCTTTGGAATATTGTCGCCCTTCTCCATTTTGATTTTTCTGAGTTTATCTTTCAGCGCCAACTTCCTATGGTCGCTACTGCTTTGGAAAATATCTGTCAAAGCCTTCCACATTGCAAATGGAGTGGCTTTGCCATGAAGGCTTGACACAATATTGTCTTTCACACCTTCCAACAGAATTCTTCTTGTCTTCACTACTTTCTTTTTCCAGGCATCAAGTAATGCAACATCTGTCAAAGTGGGCTTAGGAACATCGCTATCGATGAACTCCTTCAGACCATTATCTTCAAGCGCCGCCTCCATCCTATCCTTCCAGGCTATGTAGTTTGAGTTTCCCTCGAATGCATACTCCAACCACAACCCTTTGAAAGCCATTTTAATGTTTACTCAACTGTCGCACCAAGAAATTCTTACAGCAAATTCAAATTGTCCCACCAGCACAAAACTCATCACCACTTCAATATTGCAATCTCCAATGATTAACACTGCTCTGATACCATGTAGAAATTTATAAACACAATAATGTATTTCCGGATTCTTCTGATCTAACAAATTAATCTTATGTTAAATACATAATCCTTCCACTTAATTCTTTTTGGAAATTAAATCGCCATTTGCAAAACACACATGAAGAAAAATCAATCACACATAACAAGATGTTTTACCGAGAAAGCTTAAAGCTAAAAAACCCAACTATCATATATTATGTATATCTATGGAACATGTAACAATTTCATACAAAGCTCAGCTCATAGAGATCTCAGTACAACATACAATCGTCACACATTGTCATGCATAAATTTTCATATCTATGCACCAATTTCTTGCCTCCTGAAAACCTACCTCCACTGCGCAATCCCTGCTAAAGAAGATCCCTGAATGAATTTGATCTTGCCTTGCTTGCACTGCGCAATCCTCATTGGAATCTCCAATGTTTGTGTAGATGCATTGAATGCATCTCTATAGTCACAACTGATAGTCCATCTCACCCTTTCACCTATTTCTCGACTGGGTCTCCACTAGATCTGACATGCAAGTAGTTAACTGTTGTATTTTTTCAGTTGCAAGTAAGACACTACTTGTGAATTAATTAACTAATTAATTCACTCATATTTCACTAGTGTATCTTTAGTTACAACTAGCAAAACTGAGTTTAACTCACTTAACTAAGTTAACCTAAATAACAACTCACATAAATACTCTTCCAACTCTGTTACAACTTGCCACTATCAGTTATAACGAATTCCTCCATGCATGAGTCACCAACCAACCTAGGGATTGTGTAATTCCTTCAGCCCACTGATGTGCCACATCTTTTCACTGAAATAAAGTGCTCCAAGGGAATAAGTTACCATTTATTGTCTGATTATTATTAAGGGCTAATAATAATTGGCATGCATTCTATTTTTAGATTAGCGATCTATAAATAGACTTCGCCCATATTCTAAAAATAAAAATTCATCCAAAGATAGAATTTTCTCAACCATCTAGAATCAACATCCTACTAATTTTAGAATATGCTCACCATTCTAAAAATAGACATATCACCTAAAAATAGCCTTTGTGGGCCCCACCTAGTGTAAGTTCTTATTTTTCACTAGGATCAAGGATGATGTTTCTGGATGCCAACTTCACTATTTCTTGTTGCAATCTTCAACATTCTTCATAGATCAGGTATTTTGGAGTGATGGATCTATGGGCAACAATATTGCATGAAACAAAAGGTAATGCTACAAATATAATTTCATTTGTGAAATGTTGATGATGTTGATAAAAACAACAATGATAATGATTACAATGATGATGAAAACAATAAATAATAAGAACACATGATGATGACAGAAACAATGATGAGAATAGTGGCTGGACCTTAAGAAGGTAAGAGGGTACATACTACTTTTTGTACAATTTTTTGTATTTTCTTAGAAAGCATTAAGAGAATAATTCCAAGATCTTCATAGTTTTATTAAGTTGCAGTTTTATTGAACATTTTAAGAGAAACAAATTTTCATAATTAACCCTCTTAATGTCACAAATTTGAAAAATTCCTTCATTCAATGGTATTCTAGAATTGTCCAATGACCAATTTCATTATAGAGCTTATGAGAATTTGTTCCTTTTTAGCAATGTTAATATTTTTCCTTTACACTAAGCCTAAATAAAAACATTTTTAATGTTATGTGTTAGGAATAATCACCTCCTTATAATAACAATTATATCCACATGGGCCAAATGAAAAATCTCTTACACCTAGGGATTGTATTATTTGATTTGGGGATTTTTTGTGGTTGTTTGTCTAGGAACCCAAATGACCATATTTTTTTTTAGGTTTTGTATGATTATGTATATGATTAGTACCTAGATGACCATATTTCATTTCATTTGTAGATTCATCTTCACCAATTCAATT
This sequence comes from Pinus albicaulis, assembly GCA_034641835.2. Classification (NCBI taxonomy): domain Eukaryota; kingdom Viridiplantae; phylum Streptophyta; class Pinopsida; order Pinales; family Pinaceae; genus Pinus; species Pinus albicaulis. Next base: position 948,498,218 of record CM076571.1, on the reverse strand, counting down.
TTGGTTCTTATCATTGTTGCATGTGATCCAACTAAGGTGGAGGTCATTCAACCACTCTTCGTGCATAATTTTGTTGCTTCCCTTCCTAATTTTGGGAACACACTTTACCTTCTTAGGCACCAGCATACACAAGTATAGAGAGAGGATTTTATGGTTTGATATGGTAGGATCATTGTTGGGACTAACACATTGATAAATTTCTTCACAGATCAGGAAGTTTGGAGTCATGGATCTATGGGAAACAATATTGCATGAAACAAAAAATAATGCTACAAATATAAATTCATTTGTGAAATGATGATGATGATGATAAAAACAAAAATACTAATGATGACAACGACGATGACAACAATAAAGAAGAAGAACACATGATGATGACAGAAACAATGATGAGAATAGTTCTTGGACCTTAAGAAGGTAAGAGATTACATAGATTACGATACAATTTTTTTTATTTTCTTAGAAAGCATTAAGAGAAGCATTCCAAGATCTTCATAGTTTTATTGAGCTATAATGTTAATAAGTTTGGCACTATGACAATTCTTTTGAAATTGAGATCTGACATGAGAATATGCTAGACATTATGTTATTTTATATTAAATTTTAAATATCCTTACCTAAATTACATAAATATGTAGTTAATTTTAAAAATAAAATTAAAAAACATATTATTTTTATTTAGAATTCTTATGTTATTCCAATAATATTGCATGAAACAAAAAGAAATGCTACAAAGAAAAATCCATTTGTGAAACGATGATGATGATGATGGAAACAATGATGAAGATAATGCTTTCACCTTAATAAGGTAAGAAAGTACTAATATTTCTTTATAATATTATTTCATGTGCTCAGAAAGCATCAAGAGATGCATTCCAAATCAACATAGTTTAATTGAGTTATAATGTCAAGAAGGTTGGTAGTATGTAAAATATTTTGAATTTGAGATCTAAAAAGGCTATATGCTAAACATTTTAAGAGAAACTAATTTTCATCTTTAACCCTCTTAATGTTACTAATTTAAAAATTTCCTTCATCCAATGGATTTCTAGAACTCTCTAATTCCAAATTTCATTATGAAGCTTAAGACAATTTATTCTTATTTTAGAAACTTTAATCTTTTTCCTTTACATTAAGTCAAAATAAAAAGAAAATTAATATTATGGGTTAGGAATAATCACCTCCTTATAAGAATAGTTATAGCCGCATGGGCCAAATGACAAAGTTATTACACCCCGAGATCTTACTTTTTGATATAGGGATTTCGTATGATTGTTTTTCTAGGAACCCAAATGACCATCTTTTTTATTCTGGGTTTTGTACAATTTCTTATCTCATTAGTGCCAAAATGACCATATTTCATTTCATTTGCATATTTTTCTTCACCAATTCAGCTATGGATATCACTGTTGTTTCATGTGATCCAACTGAGGTGGAGGTCATTCAAACACTATTCCTACATAATTCTGTTACTCCCCTTCTTGATTTTGGGTTCATAGTTTACCTTCTTGAGCGCCAAATTAAAAAAGAACAAGGAGAGGATATGATTGTTGGAGACGACAAGATCATTATAGGGATTAACACATTGATAATTTTCTCCACAGATCGAGTAGTCTGTAGTCTTGTATATGCGGTATTTGACGTTATGGTAACTTAGTATTTATTTTTTGTGACCCAATGAACTTATTTTTGCACCTAAGAGGAAAATAATTTCTGCTACTGCCTTTTGGAAGAAGGATTTCCCTAAGAAGTTTGGAATTTCAGTCCCATTGATCTAGCATTGGTTGAATCAACATTCGAGAGGCAGCATGGAGTTACTTGATAGGCCAAGGATTCCTTCGACACTAAATTTCTTCCACAAGCAGAGGAGTGCATAGTCTTCGAGTATCTCATTTAAAACCAAGAGGGTTCATAAAGAGAATGACAAAAGTGTGGAGTCATAAAACAATTTGAAGAGTCTTAAAGGCTTCCAAAGGAAAATGGAGGAAGATGAAGAAGTCTCCAGCACTGCAGTTGGGCCCGAACATGAACTTTCATACAAATATGAGGTTATTTCTATAGATGTTGGAGAAACCCAACAAAAAATGAAAAGTAAATTGAGGATGCATCCTCCAATATTGCCTAATTATTTAAAAAAAATTTGATTAGGAATTCCTGAAGGGGGATGGGAGATCTGAGGACCTACAAACCATGAAAGGGAAAACCAAGATTAATAAGGAATATTTGTAGTATATCTCTAGTGCATTGTGAATGGAATATTATGCAGGGAAGGAAAAAAATGTTGGTGTCAATTAGAATGGGCCTGGAAATTTGGATTGGTGTTTAGAGTAAAATTCCACTGTAAATAATCAAAAGGAGATATATGAAAATGAACTAATTAAAGTTTTGGTTTTGAAGGGGACACAAAATTTTCACAAACTGAAAAAGGTGCATAGAGAAAGAATTCATCCTCATCAAAATGAAATTCACAAGGTAAGGCATCCTGGACCAGAAGTGAAAATTCTGAAAGAAAAGAAACAACATTTGAATTTAACTATTAAAAAAGTTATATCTAAATAAAATAGCCCTTCACATCCAACTATTATTCATGAGAAAATCCAACAACATAGGGAAATATTTTTTCCTAAAGTGACGCATGAGGAAATCATTCCTACACATTCCATTGAGGTCTAGAAGATCTCTTTGACATAAGGATTCCTCCTAAACATGATAAATGGGAGGGGAAAATAACTCTTTCATAGCTCAAAATTCATATGTTAAAAATTTGGGAAAAACTTGATAATACATATGGAAAGAAAGGAGCTGAAGATTATACATCAAGTATGCGAAATAGCTAGAGCGCAACTCAATATGAATTAAAAGAGGTTCATGTTTCTACTGAACATGAGAGAAGAGGGGAGGGATATTTGATTTTTCCATCATTAAAGGATCCCTTGTTGAGCATTCATATGCTTAGTGACCTGAATGAAAAGAAACATATGAAACCAAACCCATCATATATGGAAAACACGTGGTGACAACATATGACTAAATATGCAGAATCTATTTTTTCTATTCAACATGAGATAAATAGGGGAAATTTTTTTAATTGTGCGCATTTAAAGGACCCAATCCAATTTTTTATATAAAATTCAAACATACAAAATAAAGGATACATGGTGAAGAAATTTTTTTAACCTTACAAGATGCCCTGAAAAGGCATAATGTTGAATGTGAAAAATCCAGTTTTCCTGATAAACATGAGAAGTGCAGTGAAAACTCATGGAATTTTGAAATTGTCAAGAAGCCTATCTCAAGTGTCATTCATTTAGATCTAAAGCATATGGAAGAAGAAAATCATGCAAAGGGGACTTATCAATAAGATCTAATTCTTTAGAAGTAGACGATGTTGAAAAGGCTAAAGAGGACCAAGTAGCAGAATCAAAAAAAGAAGAGGACTATTTAGACAATGGGCAAATCGAGGATATTTTAATCTAGATGAGCCGCATTAGCTCATTTATTCTAGAAAGAACTCAAAAAGAGATAGACAATAGTTATATAGAGACAATTTATGCGACATAAACAAGAGAAAGCCAAAATTATAACTTGAGAGAGATCTATGGGAAGAAAAACAATGCAGTTGTAAGGTGGAGTCAGAGTTCCATGAGTAATATCAGATGAATTCAACATTGGGAATGTGATAGAAGGAAGTCATTTCTTGTAAGGGTGATGTCTACCCAACATATTCATAAAAACCAAGGTCATCCTTCATGTAGCAATAAAATAAGCATGCATATTTCCTCATCTAGAGGTCTTGAGTACTTTGGCCCAACTATATCATCCATTATGAAAAAGTGCATCTTACATGCAATTAATAACAAAGAATTTGTTCCACCGAAATCACCAAGATAGATATTTTGATTTGAGGTCTAAAATTTCAATGAACATAATTTTCCACCCCTTACTTTGGAGGATTTGGAGCCAAGAAAGTTGCTACTACCTCATTTATTGAATAAAAGCCACATAATAAAATCTAAAGAGTTTCCTCAATGCGATTTCCTTTTGACATTCAATTTCTCTACTCTTTCTTTTAGCAGTCTCTTTACCCATGCCCTTAAGTTCAATAACTCAGAAAGCACTAGAAAACAAACACTTAACTATTTCATCAGTTGAATAAAAAGGGTCTTTGTGAAGGATCACTTGGAGAGGTATATTTTATTTAGAATATCACAAAAATAACTTCCTTTCAAAACCAAAATTCACTATCACCAAGGAAGGAAGTTCTTACATTAGCGTAAATATTAAAATTATATACCATAATTAATCTTCTTACTAGTCTCTTACGATATACAATCTCTCATAGTGATAAGCTACTATGCCATTAAAGCATTCCATCTATAAAGCGAAGTCAAAGTTCCATAAGTAGCATAAGAGAAATTCAACATTAGGAATGTGATAAAAGCATGTCATTTCGTGGAAGGGTGAAGTCCGCCGAACCTAGTTATAAAAACCAAGTGCATCCTTCACGTAGCAATTGCTAGTTTAAATAAATTATTATTATTTTTTTTGTATTAAACAAAAAATAATTATAATTTTGTAATTTTTATAATGTAAATATTTTTTTGGAGATTTATATTTATTATTTATTATTCTATTTTTAAATTATTATTTTATTTTTGAAGAACATGTTTATTGATATAGAGTTTTTTTCCAAATAAATATATTTTTCATATGTTTTTATTACTTTTTTATTAGTTAGTTAATTATTATTTTTTAATAATTTTATTTGTAATAGTGTTGATTTTCTTGGTGTTGTTCCAAAAAAATATTGGATGAGGAGAAATCAAATATGCTACCATTATAGCATTATGTTTAAATTTAGATATTGATTTCATGGATTTAATTTAGAATAATATGAATTGTCAATGACATGCTTTTAAACAAGTTGTAATGTTAATATCCAAAAAGGGAGTGCTATTCATATCATCACTTTTCATATAGAGGGTCAATTATAATATTTTTTTTCAAAATGAAATTGGTTTTTGTGACCATTATTTAACTAGTAACACCAATTTTAATTTCAAGGGTCAATTTTAATGATTTTGTCCAAAATTGTGACACCCTTGGTACATTTCCCCTGTTTTTTGTAATGTAATGATTTAATGGCCTGAAGTGTGGGACCAAAGATCCATGATCTAATAGGGGAGAGGAGAGATAAACTAGGTGGGGTTAGCTGACAAATTAAATTATTTTTATGGTGCAAATAATGATAAATGGAAGAGGAAGAGTCTAGGAGGAACACAAAGAGACATTTGAGGAAATGATAAAAAGGAAAATGTATAGAAAATTGGGGTTTGGAACTCTTCTTGGTGGAGCTCATGAGTAAATATGGAAGGAGCTTTAGGCTGAGGGAATTGGATTCCATGAAAGAGAAAATTGTAACGAGAAGAGAAGGAGGATGAAAAGAAAATATAATGAGTGCTTTCCAAAGGAATGGTTGAGAAACCACTTGGAGTGCTTGCTAGGGATGATAAACCACATGCAGAAGGGTGATTGTTGTGGTTTGAAAAACCATTCATTGAGTGCTTGACACAATTGATAAACCACCAAGGGTGCTTGTTGGGGGCTAATAAACCACTCCTAGAGTGCATGACCCAATTGATAAACCACCCATTACTGTGAATTTTGTTGTTCTTGACTATTTGAAAAACCACCCACTATCATGTGTATTTCCTATCCTTTGTGTACTGAAGATGGCTTCTTGTTAAGGTTGTTGAAAGGAAAATTTCCCTTAGAACATGGATATGGCTTAGGGGTGACTGTTGTAAGTAATTTTGGCTACATTAGGTCTATGGTTGGGTGGAAAATCTATGTCGCATATTTAGTTTTGTATTTTTCCTTATTGTAATGGCATGTGTTATATTAGAGCAGTGACGCTAAATATTTCCTTGTGAAATTTAGTGTATGGCTTTGAATGATGTTGCATTGTTGAGAAATGTTGGAGCATGTCTGTTTTGGTTGAAATTCTTGAATTTCCTAAGGTTCTTGTTTTAAATTTGTGCCATGCATCTATGAGTTAAATTCTCGAAGACTTCTATTTTTTTTTCATGGAGTGAATTTTAGGTTTACCGACTTCACATCATAATTTGAAATGCTCTCTTTCCTATGTAGAAATAAATGGTTGAGTTTTTGATGTTGTTTTCTAAAAGAATGGGTTATTAATGTGTTATCTCAGAGCCATAGTATCTAAATGCATGTGCATGAAAAAGAAAAATAATCTCTGATAAAAAAATTAAAAGCCTAATATAAATTATTTGGATACTAATCCTTATATTATAATCTAAAAGTTCAGTAGGGATAACCTTGTCCTCATCCAAAACATGCATTAGATATTTTTTAGGCCAGAGGAAAATATGGGTTGAGACCACTAAAACCTCAAGAAGGATAGCTAATTGGTCTAACCACACCTTCGCACTATCTTATGGCCCTGGAGGCTGGGCAAAATATCTCTATATGAATACTTAAATAAGTGTGAATTTGTCATTACACGTGTAATATTCCCAAATGGGAAAGCAACAATATATGAACACAAAATTGGAAATAGCAGTGTAAATCAACTCATTAACATTGGAGACCAATATGGAGTCATAAAATCATGTATTAGATCAGAAAATCAATACAAAATAGTGAAGCATAAATCATATACAATGAAAAAATAAGCCTCCCATAAGCAATCACTCCCAAATATGAACTATTGTAACAATACAAAATGCCGGAGAGAAACTACATCGTAGTAATATTAAGAATAAATATAGCTGGAGATGATACAATGATATAAAAATTCTGATATAGGCCCCAATAGAGTCTAAACATACAGATCTAGGCACTAGATCAGCTTTCCAAGACAACCCAAGAGGGTTTCCAAAAAATGCACACAATGTACCAATGTAAGCTGCAACCCTAAGGCTCATGAAGGTATGCTGCAACAGCAGAAATGAGAATATATGGCTGAATCTACTACAAAAACTACAGATCTTCTCCAATAGATCCTCCAGATGAAATAATGGCTCCTCCACTCAAGAAATCACCTCCCAAAACAACCACTGCAACTAACCCTTCAACTCCTCCCTAAAGTAACACGGATCTAGAATGAAACTGTGTTGTAGGGGATAAATCCTCCTTAACCTATTTATAAATGTCAATAAAGCTCAAGGGGCTTCTTCACAGGCTTTCCAATGAATGGAACCCTCCCTCCACTACAAAACTAGCTCTAAAGACACCCAAAATGATCCTCCATTGTTGCACCCTGCAACACAGCACAATATTCTGTAGAAAATACGCTGATGAAGAAAGTTGTAGCTTGGCCTTAAGCATGAGTGTGGAGATGAAGTGCAATGCTCCTACAAGAGGCCTCTCAAGGAAAGATATGGGATTCTCGCTCGAGAACACCCTGTGCTAAACAACACTGCAAACTCAACTAAACAACTGAAGAATGCCAAAAGTCTAAACAGACCATATACAAAATAATAAGCTAAAACATAACCCATATGGCTTCCATCCTCTTCCTTATATAATTTATGATCTTCCTTACCCTTGGCCCTACTCAATTAGGTCACTACCTCCAAGCAATCAATCTCCCTCCAAAACTACGTTATTCCTCATTTAATGTCCACTCCTTCATAACATTGTTGTTGATTTGGTCAAAGTTGACCTATTCAACCTGATCCAACCCTTGTTCATACTCAAAGGTTCTTTATTTAGCTGCTTAGAAGGTCTCCTTTCACACTTGAAGTGTTTTTAATGCTTCTATGGAGATTTATGGGCCTCCCTACCCATTTATTCACCTACCTAGTGACAAAATAATCTATATTATTCCATTTAGCTAAGAGCTAAATTTTAGGAATATTACAGTCCTTCCCTCCAAAATGTTGCTTGTACTCAAGAAATTGTAAAGGTGGAGAAAAATTCCTCTCCTCATCCTCTTGTGGCCTCCTCATCAATAGTTCCCACCATTGCTTCATATTTTCTACAATAATTTTGTCTCCCAAGGATTCCTTCCAAGTGTTCAAGTTGGTCTTTGGTGGATAAACCAAATGGCTCTGATCATAAGAAAATGGAAGGTCTATATGGAAAAATTATTGCTGTCCAATGACCTCCTCAAGGTAGGAGTGATGAAAAGCATAGGGGATCTCATTCCTAATGAGAGACTCCCATCTCCATGCTATCATCCAAATAAAGTGAGCCATTCTTGGTAGCTCATAAAAACAATAACCAATCCCCTACTTATGCAATGTGTAGGGGCTGCATGGTTGGAAGTGAGAGGTAAGGTTGTTCAACTTACGCTGCCTCTCTCTCCATTTATGAATAATTTGGAGTTTTTGATCCTGGGATACAATAATATTGTCCTCTTTAAGCCAAAAGATACTTGGAATCTCATGATTCCACTCATTTGTTCTAGGAAGTCTTCTTGCCCAATCCTTCATGCATATTGTGAATAGAGTGTCGTCACCATATGGGCTCCAATATAAACATGGATTAAGCATCATATGACCTTTTTAATGGTGACAATAGTCCCTCAATTGAGACCAGCATTGTTCTTCTCCTTGTTGCCTCAAAATATGATATGATAAGTGGTCATCCAACCACCTTCTTGCTGTCACAAGCTTCTCAAAAGCTTGAAAATGGTAGAGGACATTAGGTTTTGGTTGAATATGATCCAAGAAAAACATATCTTGCCCAAATTCCTCCATAAATTGGTCATCCCCATCACTGTATGTAGTCCCAAAAGGACCATGAAATCCACAAAGAAGTTTGCTCTCTTGTGGAGCAATGTGCTGCAAATGCATGGTAAATGAATGAACATACATTGTTAGTTTAAAAATAAACATCAAAACACAATATTTACCATATAGTGTAGACAATTTGGTGAAGAGGTCCATAGATGAGCCTTCCCATCTCTCCATCAAAAGGGGAAGTGATTGAAGCAACCTTGCAAGGTGGTTGCTCTCCTCCTCATACATCAAACAAGCTGCATAGCCTTCCCATCTCTCCATCAAAAGGGGAAGTGATTGAAACAACCTTGCAAGGTGGTTTCTCTCCTCCTCATACATCAAACAAGCTACATATCTCCTGATATGTTGGTGCACATATTCTTTGATATCCTCCAAATAGAATCCCTCCATGATGGTATGATAAGACTCAATGAAGTTTACATGTCCTAAAGAGAGTGCCTCATATGCTGCATGTAGAATCTCCTTCTTGAACTTGGAGTCTCTAGTCAGGTAGATCTAATCATGGAAATAAATGACTCCATAAACCAATCTATATCTCCCATCTATATCTTGCCCATCAAGAACCTTACATGTGAAGAGGTTCTTGGAATATTCCACCAATAGTTGGGATTCCCAATATGGATCTAGGCTTCCCAACAATGACAGCGTTGTAGAAATCTGAAATGAAGCTCATGTCACATCATAACTCTCCTCTTTGACATGATCAATGTGAAAGCCACATGTTGGAGTATTGTTACCCTTATTTTGTTGCCTCTCTTGCAGCTGATCTTGCCTAAGACAAGATTGGAGTACATGGAAGTTAACCTCCTCTTGAAAGGTATCTTTCCTCCAAAAATTCCATAGTTTGGCCAATGCATACAAGAGTGTCAATAACCTCTTGTCATATTCAGAAATATTCCTCGTGTGTGAGAGTATCATTTACTGCCCCAAGGTTATGGATTAGCCCTTTGACACCATGATCATGTCATCATATATTTCTGAATCATCTTTCAATGCAAATGGGTGAGTGGGTGATGGCAATGTCCATATTAGAAAATTGTTCACTCCTCCTTTGAACCCATCAAAGGTTCTTTGTACTGCCATAGCTCCTCCCAAGGCTCCTTTCCTAGCCAAATATATCAATGTTGCACCATGTTGAGAGAACTCTTTATTCATCCGCCAATTAGGGGGTCTCCTTAGTGGAATGCCTCCATGTAAAGAGACATCAAAATCTGAAGTAGACTGTATAGGTGAGTGGACTGTTTTGTCCCTCCCTTCACTGCATAAATCAACCTCCTTCCTCTGTATATAAACCCCTTGAAATAAACAAGGGTGCATGCTTCTCATCCTTTGATGCTGATCCACCTTTTCTTCTCCTTCTTTGATCAAGGTGTTGCTACCCACTACTCCTATCACATGCTACTCTTTGGGAACTTTTTGCAAAGATGAAAAAGCTCCTCTAATTGAAGCAATAACTTCATGTCCATCCCGATGGAGTGATGGTTCTTCTCTTGAAGTGACAGTGATGTTACTTCCTCTTTGTTCTTCCTTCTCATCAATATTTGAGAATACCTCATAAACAATGAGAGACCCTAGATCTTGGTCTTCCTTTGAAGGAGGAATCTCCATGCCTTCCCTTTGAGAAGAAAGCTCTTCATGCAATGGGGATCTTTCCCTTGGCAAGGTATCATACAAGTTTTTATCCCCCTTAATAGACATTTGGAGTGGATTTGGTGTAATAGATATTTCCAACTCATGCAAATGTTTTGAGTGTTTTGGTTTGGCTAGCTTCATCAAAGATGTTTCAAATTGTTTTCCATCAAATATCTTCACTAATATCTTAGTGAATCCTGCATATGTAGCTATATTTTCATGATTAAATGAGGAAGATTCCTAAAACTACCAAGTATAAGCCTTACCTTTAAGATGCAGTGTTGCTATCCTTAAGGGTTTCCTTTTCTGAAACTTGATGTAGATGCAAATATAATTCTAACTAATCTATCCAATCCTTGGCTATGCATGTGGAGGACCCATAAAAATTTGGCAAAAATAATCTACCTCTTATGCTTCTGTTGTGATTGCTGGGTCTTATTTCCTCCTTGAGTTGGAAAAACTCTTGGAAGTTCAAGTGCTCCTTGAATGAGTCCAAGATTGAGATTCATACTCTTGAAGATAGTCACTCAAAGTCTCCTCCTTTGGTGCATATTCTTCCTCCATCTCTCTTGTAGTAAATATGGGCATAATATTGTGTTGTGGATCATAATGTGTGTCTGCATGCTCACTCCCACCATGTAAAAATCTAGGGTTTGCTTCATATTCAAACCCCCTTGGAGATCCCCTACACATCTCCCTTCTCATCTTCCTGGTATCTCCCTTGATGCTCTGCATAGTTTGAAAAAGAAGCTTTGAGAGCCCCTCTTCCTCCTTTCCTCCAAATAATGGAGTCTTGTCTTTGTTTCTTATGTACATCTCCTCTTCTTGTGAGAAGCTTCTCCTTATGGTGACATATTGGCTGAACGCACAAGATGAGCCAATATTATGCTCTGATACCACTGTAATATTCCCAAATGGGAAAGTAGCAATATATGAATACAAAACTGGAAATAGCACTGTAAATAAAATAATTAACATTGGAGACCAATATGGAGTCATAACATCATGTATTATTTTAGCAAATCAATACAAAATAGTGAGGCATAAATCAAATACAATGAGAAAACAAGCCTCCCATAAGAAATCACTCCCAAATATGAAATGTTGTTACAATACAAAATTCCAGAGAGAAACTACAGCGCAGTCATATTAATCATAAATATTGTTGGAGATGATACAATGATATAAAAATTCTGATATAGGCCCCAATAGAGTCTAAACATATAGATCTGGGCACTAGATCAGCTTTCCAAGACAACCCAAGAGGCTTTCCGGAAAATGCACACAATGTGTCAATGTAAGCTACAACCCTAAGGCTGAAGGTATTTTGCAACAATAGAAATGAGAAGATATGGCTGAAGCTACTGCAGAAGCTACAAATATTCTCCAATAGATCCTCCATATGAAAGAATGGCTCCTCCACTGAATAAATCACCTCCCGAAACAACCACTGCAACTAACCCTGCAACTCCTCCCTAAAATAACACAGATCTGGAATGAAAATACGTTGTAGGGGATAAATCCTCCTTAACCTGTTGTTAAATGTGTTAATAAAGCTCAAGGGGCTTCTTCACAGGCCTTCCAATGAATGAAAACCTCCCTCCACTGCAAAACTAGCTCTGAAGACACCCATAATGATCCTCCACTGATGCACCCTGCAACACAACACAATATTCTGCAGAAACTGTGTTGATGAAGAAATTTGTAGCTTTGCCTTAAGCCTTAGTGTGGAGATGAAGTGCAATTATCCTCCAAGAGGCCTCTCAAGGAAAGAGATGGGATTCCCTCTCGAGAACACCCTGTGCTGAATAGCACTGCAAACTCAACTAAACAGCTGAAGAATTCCAAAAGTCTACATAAACCATATACAAAATAATAAGCCAAAACATAACCCACATGGCTGCCATCCTCTTCCTTATATAAGTTATGAGCTTCCTTACCCTTGGCCCCACTCAATTAGGTCACTACCTCCAAGTAATCAATCTCCCTCCAAAACTATGTTATTCTTCATTTAATGTCCACTTCTTCATAGCATTGTTGTTGATTTGGTCAAAGTTGACCTATTCAACTTGATCCAACCCTTGTTCATACTCAAAGGTGCTTTATTTAGCTGCTTAGAAGGTCTCCTTTCACACTTGAAGTGTTTTTATTGCTGATAGGGAGATTTATGGGCCTCCCTACCCATTTATTCACCTACCTAGTGACAAAATAATCTATAATATTCCATTTAGCTAAGAGATAAATTTTAGGAATATTAAAGCACGAGAGTTGAAATCCTAGGCCCCATAGGAAATAGGCCTTGAATTTTATACACCCATGTGGCTAGGTGCATGATCGAAGGCGAGGGAAAAGTGATGTTAGGTCCATTTATCTCATCACGGGATTTGCATCATTAGATGACCCTGAAGGTATGGTAACCTAAAGGTTTTTTCAACTGCTACAACTGTATGTTCGAGGCAGATATAACATCTCACATTTACTTGTTAAACCAAGGATCATCTTGCTATTTCAAGGTTGTGTGAAAAATATAGGCAAACATGGGAAATTTTCTAGTGTTGGTTTTCCAATTGTTACGTCGTTGAGAATTTGATACGTACAAATACAATCACACTTGAATCATCAAATATAGGAACTTAGGATTCAATACAAACATCAATGTCTCAATCACTCACAAGCTTCTCACTAGGAGAGGAAAGAACCAAATCATATCACTATAATCAAATCTTTATCTTATTGAATTAATCTCCTATAAGTAACAACACAACTGTAATCCATTACCAAATTTTTCTATAAGTAACATGAGTGAACAATTAAGTCTAACTTAATCATGCATGACAAGAGATAAATCATCAATGAATCACAAACTAGATCATGCTACAAGCAATGAGAAACAATGTTATGAGAAATAGGAAATGAACCAAATTATAATCAATTCTCTTCAATCATCTAGTGAGTATCAACTCTGAATCACACTATCACTAATATTCCACAGTCTCCTCCGAACAATAAGCACATATACCAATTGTTGTTAAATGTATACTGTCCATAAAATAAAAACTTAAATAAGGCTACAACATACTTAATATAATATAACTAATAGCAAAGTTACAACACCTGATCAATGAAGGGGGGCTTAAATTCACAATTCAGGTTTGTGAAAGATTATTCAAAATTAAAAATTTAGAAAAGGAGTTGCATAATATACATATTATATCAACTTGGTACAACATTCTGTTGATAGAATTTCCTGCTACTGAAAAATATTCAACAACTAGCAACCTCGAAGGCACTTGAACTTATAAAATTTGGATGAGTAAAAACCCAACCCAATGTCAAAAATAATCAGTAGATATTAAGACACAAGTCTGTTACAAATATTTGTTCTGTTACATATATGATTCAAAATAAGGTAGCTTGTTACATTCTGCTCCTAATTATCATGACAACTTAAGATCCTATCTATTGTTGGACTGGCCTTTTTTCACTCTTCTCCTTAAGCATCAGTCAAAGATCATATGCTCAAGCTTCAATAACATAATAGAAGTGATATTTCATGGAATTTCATGCAACAACGCTAGGAGTAACAACATATCAAAAATTCGTGTAATGATTTGCGTCCTTCAAATATTTGCAACCAATCAAACATACTTCCTCCAAACCAACACGTGAGAAACCCAAAACTAGGTAGAGACTACTTAACAATATATATTATCACTTGAATATCAATTTTTATAAGTGCTACCATTCCTTATTCAAAAATTGATAATGAACAGGGTAATATCAGAAAAAATGGACAACATAGAGTAGTTAAGGTTGTCTCATTTCAGGAAAAGGAATAACAAAATGGACAATGTGAGGGCTCAACATCTCCCCCAAACTTATGTTGTTGCATGTATTGATGCATTAAACTTCAATCGAGGTCCTTATTTGGCCATGATTATGTTAGGTCCCTATAATACTAGTGTATCCCCTTATTTTTGTTAGTATAGCCCCCTTATTGTTATTGTTGTGTCCCTATAACCCGCATATTGTTATTGTTAGGTTGGCTAGGATTATATTGTGGCCCCATGGACTCCTATATATAGAAATGAGGTTTTGTCATTTGTATCATCCAAGAATTGTTTATTTATGTAATGTATTGGAGGTTTCCCCCTCGAAGTGGCTTATTTCTAACGTGTTGATCTCTCTTTTCTTCTATTTTTGGAGTTGGTTTCATAACATTTTGTATTAGGGATTTGGATTCTAAGGTTTCGCTTCTCCAAACAAGACATTGTGGAATTTTCTCTGTAAATTTTTTTCTACAAAGGTTTAGAAGCTGAAATTTTTATAGAGAGAAGCTGAAATACTAAGGAACGTCCTGTAAAACTTTTATATCTTGGTTCACAATATTTTCAGAGATAGGATCTATGGAATTTAGGGTTTTTTAGGCTCCTGAATTTCATCTCAAAGAGGTGACCGTGGGAAAATCATCATAACTCTCTCTGGAAGTATCAGATTGGAATTCTGTAAAAAGTGGTCTCAATTAAACGGACTCTAGTTTCCTTTGTATCAATGTTAGATCCTAAGGAGGAAACAGTGACACGTGGCACACCTTACATATTCGCTCTACTGAACTAGTCCATAATTAGGTCATTGTGGGAGATTGGATAGAGCTTTGCCTTGAAAAATCCAAATCAGGTCATACCTGTGGTGTTTGAAAGAAGATTCAGAGGGATACTACAGCACCAAATTTCAAATATTGAAGGTCTGAAATAACAGAGATAATTCAGTTTCAATATCGATCTCCTCAAAAGTAAGAAAAAGGTGTGTATTTGTTAAACAAGTTTTCATAACATTTGTTTGAAAAATCAGTTTGAAGTGATTCCAAGGGAATATTGAATCATAGGTATCAATATTGAGTTATATAATTCCTCCCAAAAATAATTCCACACCCATTAAGCCCTCAGAAATCTATACTATGACGCATGAATAGGAAGAATTGCAGTATGAGATATCAAAATTATGGTACCAAGTGCAACAAATTTCGATCCTACAAAGAGCAATCAAAGATGACATAGATGGTTTAAAATAAAAAATGGAGGCTAATTTGGATGGTTTGAAGGATCAAATGAAATTTAATATGGATGATAAAATAGTGGAATATCACATCGAGAATAAAAAAAAATTTCTCCAACTCTCAAAGGATAACCTAACTTTGGTGCATAATCAAATGAAACGACAATAAGATCAACATCACAGCGAAAAAATTTCTAAAGCAGTCACAGAAACAAGAACTCGACAACTACCAAATCGATCAATTTCAGAGTATCTTAGCAAGTGGAAGAACTTACTCGTTGAAGATTCCACATGGGAGGATGCGAATTTTATATAGAAGCATCCAGAAATAATCAAGCGTTGAGGGAAACACTTGTTTGAAGGAGAGGGGCATGTTAGGTCCCTATAATACTAGTGTATCCCCTTATTTTTGTTAGTGTAGCCCCCTTATTGTTATTGGTGTACCCATGTAACCCCCATATTGTTATTTTTAGGTCAGCTATGACTATATTGTGGCCCCATGGAATCCTATATATAGAAAGGAGGTTTTTTCATTTTTATCATCCAAGAATTTTTCATTTATGTAATGTATTAGAGGTTGCCCCCTTGAAGTGGCTTATTTCTAAGGCATTTATCTCGCTTTTCTTCTACTTTTGGAGCTAGTTTCATAACAGAATATGTCTCATGCTAAGTGCTAAGTTGATAAGCTTCCTTTGTCTCCTCCCCAGGTGCCATGAACCCAACTTCCACTCTGACTTTTTCTTCCAAAAATTGCTCCATTTTTTTAACTCATACATTGGCTTATATATATCCAAGGGTTTAGCCAATCAAAGGGAAATAAAACTTCAAAAATATATAGTGGTCTCTCCTTTGCTCTATGCATTTCAAGTACCTATTCAAGTGCCCCTTGGCTCTGAGAATATTCAGATACCCAAAATGTTCTCTAATCCTAATAGGCAATGTGGAAAAACCCCATCTCTTGTTAGATCCTTACAAGAATTAATGGTTATGTCATCAATAACTTTCAAAAATTGATCTATTATTTGTGCCTTGAGTTTCACAACCATATTTTCAAGCTTAGGTCTCCCAATAGTAAAATTATGGGTCTGAATACACTCATCTTTATTGGATGGTTTTTCCTTGATTATGAGTTCTCAAGTAGCCTGGCCACATTCCACATTCTCCTGGGGTTCCATTTAACTTGATGAACATGATGAGATACAAAATCTCTTAGTTAAATATCTCCTATGTAAGGTGTAGGATTTAAATTCCTCTCAAAAGGAAGAATAAAATCATGTAGATAGAATTCACATAGGGAATACTGAGTGGCAGTATCGACTTCATAAAAAGATCTCCAAAATTCCTTTGCATATGTAAATGGATAACGTGTGTCTTCAATAATAGTTGTAATTTTGAAGGAAATAAATTGTTCTTGGAGGAATAAATCATACACTCGTGATGGCGGTCGAAAACCTTGTAACTCCTGAAATAGTTCTCCTATATTTTTCTTCTCTTATTTTAAATTTTCCAGTTTCTCTTATGCGGTTTGAAACTTTTCCTTGTCTTCTTCCCATTATCTTTCATTCATCCTATAAAAGGTCAAAGTATTTTTTTTTCTTCCTTCAAATTATCTGACAATTTTTTGGTGTTTTTCAAAAAGAATGTTGTCCTCCTTATGGGACATAATAAGAGTTATCCACTTATCACATTATGCTTGTAACATTATAAAATAATAAGAATCGAAGACAGAGGTTTCCATACCTTTTGTTTCTGCAATTTTTTCCTTATACAATACACCCTACAACTTTCTTCCTACAAAAAAAAGTCTCTTTTCTATTTTTAGTCCTTCACTCATGGTATTCAATTTCACCATTCTCACTCGACTTCTTAATACCCTAATTAACTATCTCAATCTTTGATTCTCTTTCTTCAACCTTGCTACTTGTATGACCAAAATAGAGGGTTTATTTCCACTTCTTATGAAATTCTTCACATTAGGCATCTCCTCTTTATTTCTCACAACATCCTCACCATCCATTGTTTTTATAATGGATGGACCTATTATTACAACCACAATATCCATTTTCTCATCCTCATCAGGATTTTGGACTATTGACATGTCACATTCCTCTATGGTTGGTTCTTTTGTATTAGTCACAATGTCAATACCATCAGTTAAGCCAAGTTCGAATGGTTCAACCATGGATAGTTCTTTTGGGATAGCCTTAGTATCATTTCTTCATCACCCAGAGTTGTAATATCAAATCCTCTATTTGTGCTAGGTTCTTGTGTAATTGACACTACATTGTCCTAAAATGTCGTTTCTTCTTATATAACAATTGTGAAGTCCATTTATTCAATTGTGTTAGGTTCTTGCGTGACTGACACTTCCTTTGCTTCTTCTTTTGTATTTGTCTCTTGTTTATCAACTGTGACATAAAATTCTTCAAGTGTGTTAGGTTATTATGTTACTCATGACACTTACCTTATTTCTTTCTTTGCAGTTGGTTCTTGTGTATCAGTTGCAGGCTTAACTTCATTTTCCCATTTTACACCCCAGCCATATCCTATGTTGATTGATTTTTCTATGGCTTGTTCTTTTGTAACATCCACAATTACGCTTTTTAGTTTAACAATTACCTCAACAATCTCTCTATCAATTTCCCCAATTACGTTGATCCATGGTTCTTGTATAACATGTTAATCATCCTGTTTTCTCAATATTAGTGGTGTAAGCATAGCCATTTTATAAAATCCCATCAACTTTGTTCTTCTCCTTAGTAGAAAGGTGTTACACAACATTTTGTCACTGTCCCTGGAATCCCTTGTCCTACATATTGGAGGATCATTCCCGTGACTTGGGAACAGTGTCATACACTGCAAACACCTTCTTTGCATCCTTCTGCATAAGGACATCATTTCTCCTGTTGGGAATTTCCTCAAGAAAGCACACAAAACCTATGTTTTGGCCTTGGTGCAGATAGCCTGTTCATCCCTTGCGCCGACATGATAGATTTGCACTAGAATCCATACCACCTGGCGCTCTGTCTCAGTGCAGCCCCCACGCCAAGATATTTTAGGAATGTTCTTTTAAAATTAGAGGCGGAAGCTTCCTTCTAACTACCTCAGGGATGAGTCATTAGAAGTGGTTAAGTTGATGAGCCACGGATCTCTCTCTTTAGGTAGTGGTTTTCACCTCCCATGGAACACTCCTTAGAGATAGGCCTCCCTTCCATAATTATAGGGATCCTAACCTCTCCCTCTCCCTCTATATAAACATGCTTTCTCCCTTTATGAAAGCTAGCTGAACCCATAGCCAAGGAGCTAAATTTGGAGAAGAATACTATTGCTGAGTAATTTCTATTAAGAAGGTAGAACCAAGGATAATTCTGTAGAGAGAGTCCCGTTCGAATTCTCGATGAGCCTTTGTGAGACATTCTCTGCTTGAATCCTACTGGAGGAGATCGCAAGGTCGCAGCTTGGTTGTACTCTTCCTTTCATTTATTAATATACTCGATTATTGTGTTGGTTCCATCATTGTGTTATGTTGTTAGTGTAACGAAATTGATTTAGTCCTCTTCCACTGACTGATAGTTACGAATGTGAATTATTATGTTGTATATTTTTCGTTGTTTCTTGTGTGTGTGCAGGTGTCCGAGCGTGAAAGTGAGCGGATCGTGAACTGTCAAACCAGGAGCGAGGACCGAGCCACTCTTTCTAACGACAACAACAACATAGGACCTCCGGTAAGTCATCTATCAAATCTTCGTCCATTCGTTAACTAGGAATCAATATTATAGCTTGTCTTGTTTATGGCTAGACCCACTCTAGGGCTAGTGGGATTGCCTCTATCCACAGAGGGGATTTACCTCACCAACAAATTGGAAACTCCACTAGGGACTAGTGCGAGTTTGTCTTTCACCCATTAGGTCTTCTTTGGTCTTTTCTTGCTTGTTTTACCTTTTCTGATTATTCTACTAAGTCTAAGAGCCGTGTTTAGCCCAAGAGGAATAGATCTAACCTTTGTCTTTCAATTTTTTCCCTTTTTCCTGAGTGAATTGGCTTGGCACGATTTCTGTTTAGACAGACACGCCGATTGGCGCATGTTGCTAGTGTTGCACCCGCGCCATCCCCTGTTTAGCGTTGATTACAACCAAACAGATGCACCAACCCCTGTAGGTGTTAGGGTTTGGTCTGTTTTGAGGATTTTTGGTCAGTGCTTGTGCTTCTGGGTTATTTTAGGTATGCATTGAGTGCTTTGGGATTGTTTTTTATTGTGATTAGCTTCCTTCCTTCAGTTGTTTTTCCATTTCCTATCAGCATCGCAGCCTTAGGGTTTCCAAGTGCTTTGGTATACTGAGCCTCCTGTAGGATTTTGAGCATTTTGTTTTGCAGTCAACCTCTTTCCTTGTTTGGTTGCATTCAACTCCCTTGATCCATTTGAGTGATTGCATTGGTTGAATGATTCTTGAATCTTTTGTTCAATTTTTCTTCTTGTCACTCCAGGCATAGATCACACTACTTGTATGCGTCTATTTGGGAACCTTTCTTCAATTTGAGAGATTTCTACATTGGTTTGAGTTTTGTTATGTTTGTCCTAGGTTGATTGAAATTGTTTCACTTCAAATCTCCCATTAACGTTCTCAAGCTAGTGTTTTGGTTTGTTTTTCATTTCATTTAATGCACTGTTTGCTCTATTACATTGAAAAATATAAAAAAAAATTGTTTGCATTCTTGTTTTCATTGTGAAATTGGAAGTCTTTTGCATATCTAGCATTGGAAAATTATAGGAAAGATTGCTCATTTTCATTAACTTGCATTGGATATTGTAGTGGTTGTTTCCGTGTGTTCTCGTTATTTTCTATCGCTTGAAAACTCCTAACTTTCTCGTAGATAGCTTTTCATCAAACGAAATGGTATTTTTTGGCATGTAGCTTGCATTTAGGGATTATTGAGATCAAACATTTGGTAGGACCTTGGAATTGAAACGTAAATACAAGATCAACTTAAAATTTACTCAATTAACCTAAGGAAACATTGAAACCTAACGAAACATCTAGTGGTCTAAGTTAGAGACGTGTTCCAACATCTTTAAACCTAGCAGTTATCGCTCGCCATCTGGCTTCAGACAGCACTAGTACAGACTTGTGCTCCCCATACCGTCGAGTATATAAAGGGAGACCCCTCTAGGTTGCAATCCTTTTATCCGTAGGAAGCTGAGTCTACTGCCTTGTAACCGTGATACGCCAAACACAGCATTTGGGGAGACTACCTGCACGTACGTCAAGTATTTGGTTCATTCTTCTTTCATTTGATCACCAAGGTGTATATGGAAGTTCACAGAAACCTGGTACACCCTTCTACCTAGACTACCTGAGCAGTCATTTTCGATCTTTACTGACTCCATAAATTTGAAAAGATCATCGAGCACTTATCCTTTCACGCTCGCTTAAAACTAAAATTGACTAGAGTCATATTTTTCTTGTTTCTTGACTCTTAAAACATGAAAAAACAAAAATTTGGTTTCAATGTGGTAAAATAAACTACCTACGATTACACACCCATTAAATTTTGATCGCTTGGCCTGTCTTTGTTTGCCTTGGTTTTTATCCAAGAGTATTCGTTTTCGATCTCTCTTTCTTTTCTAGTGTGCTACAGTCACAGTGGTAGAACCATCAGTTTCGTCTAGTGGTAGTCCTTTCTTAGAAGATTCATCTGAAACTTCTCAAACCTCTAGGTCTGCCGAGCTTCAGCAGCCTATTCTCCCGTCAGAGTACCCCTTTGTAGAACCATTTGAGTTCAATTGGCCTCTTTCAAATGCTTGGTTTGGGTTTGGGGTCGGGGATCATTTTCCCATCTTACATCGAGATCACCATTTTTAGCTGCTATCATACCTCCTAGTCCCCGTAGTCTTTTACAAGATCTCATGGCGGATTGAGACATGGACTCGTCTGGTCCTATTGGTAGTGAGGGGATTCCTGTTTCTTATGAAGAATACAAAATTTTCCCATCGGTGTCACTTCCAGCCAGATATAGGTCTTTGGGTCAAATTATGGCCGGTATTGCCTCCATGGCAGCATCAACTCCGTCAAGGGATCCGGTCCTTCCATCATTAGGGATGTCGCCAATGACACCTATCTCGTCAACACCTTTTGTTACATCTGTCCCAACTAGACCTACTGTCTGCATGGCTGCATCGGCACCAGTTTTCACCACTCAGTCGTCAGGGGCTTCGCCTTCTGTAGAGACTTCAATTGCCATGGAAACCCCCGACAACCTGTCTTTTGAGGAGCATCAGTTGGCTACTCAGCAGTAGAACTCCCAGACTTACCAGTCCCCTCAGGATTCTGGTGATCCTTATCTTTTTCATTATGACGCGGTCGGTAACCTCATTTATGCACTTCCATTTCATTATGATGAGTACGACAACCCTATCTATTTGCCTGCTTCTGAATCTTATCAGTTCATTTCCGGTTTTAGACCTACCTTGCCTGTGCAACCTTCTAACCAACAAGGACAACCATTTCAGGTACAACCTTTGGTTCAACAAGGGTATGCCTACGACCCAAAAGGACAACCCTTTCAGGTACAACCTTCGGTCCAGTAAGGGTATGATTATGACCCACAAGGACAACCCTTTCAGGGACAACCTTCGATCCAAGAAGGATTATTTTACAGTCCGCAAGGACAGTCTTACAATCCACAAGGGCAACCTTTACAAGGTCAACCTGTGATCCAACTTAGGCAACCTCAAGGACCTGTTGGGCAACCGATATATCAACCAGGGCCTTCATACAGTCCTGGGGGACAAATTTATCCATCTCAAGGACAACCTTTTGTGCAACCACAATAGCCATACCTTCCAATTGGTCCAAATTTTGCACAGCCAGGGCCATCTTATGGTCCTGCTCCAAGTCAACCTAGTCATCGAGCATAGCCTAGCCCATCATAGCCATCAGGCCAACTTGCTCCGCCAGGGTAACTTGGTGGCCCTCATTAGTCAGGTCAACCTGCTCAGCAGGGACAACCTGCACAGACAGTTCACCCTGCTTAGCCACCGCTTTACTCTACACCATAGTCGGGTCAACCTGCACATCCAATTTATCCAGCTCAACAGGGCCCTACTTATCAACAGCCTGTTCGACCCCAAGGCGCCTATTACTCTTGAAGTCAATATCGGTTGATTTACAATACGTCTCAAGGTTTTGCTTATTACCCTCAACTGCCAGGCTATACTTACATTCCACAGAAAAATCTTTATGCTGCTCAATCAGGACCCTCATATACTCATAATTAGTATCCTGGTCCTCAACCTCCGTATCCTGGTCCTTAGCCACCATATCAGTCGAACTATCTGGCTTATACCCCTTATGGTCTGAATCCTTCGGGACAGAACCAATGGGGGCAGAGTTACACTCAACCAGGATGGAATGTGGGTACTAGTCCTTATCGAGGACCTGCTATGCCTTTCAACCCTCAATTACCCTTTCTCGCCACGTTGGAATTATCGAATGTGTCCAAATTAATGAATGATCCAATCCTTCATAATCCGTATTGGCCTCCGGTTCCAACCAAGGTTCCTGGTGATTACCCCAAGTTTGAGGGAAAAGATGGAGAAGACCCCCAAACACATATCATGACATACCATTTATGGTGTTCTTTGAATTCTTGGGTAGATGACTCTATTTGACTCCATCTTTTCCAGTGAAATCTCACTAGAGCTACTTCTAAGTGGTACATCGAGCTGTCTCACGGCATCTTTCAAGATTTCAACTCTATTGTTATGGCATTCCTTACTCATTTCCAGTTACCGGTTCGTTATGAAGAAGGGACGCATCTCCTAACATCCTTGAAACAGGACCGGGCTACCCATATCTCGGACCACATTCATGAATGGAGATGTCGTCATCGTCTGATCAAATTCGAAATTCCTGATCATCTTCTTACCCATTGGTTTACCACCTCTTTTGTCAATCAAATTGCAAAATATATAGCGACGGGGGCATGTGTTACCAAGGAACATGCCATCGCTTGTGCCCAGTACCTTGATTTAGTGTACTCTCAATCGACCTGGAACCTCTAAAGCACTGGCCAGCCCATCCGTTGACGCCATTATTGGTTCTGTGTCTTAGACTTCACGTAAGTCTTCCAACACTGGGAAGAAAAAATCAAATTCTTCCAATGATTCTGCTTCTCAGCCTACTCTAGATTCTGGAAAAACCTCAAAGGTCAACGCCGTTCAGGCCAATCCTATGGACAAGACATCCAAGGGGAAAAAGAAAGGAAAAGGCAAGGCCAAAGCCGATGCCCCAAAACCAGTCGTCTAAACCTCATGCTGATGATGGTTCACAACGCAAGCCAAAGTATAACTGTCTGATTTGTGATGAGGAACACTACACTAAGGATTGTCCTAGATGAGCCGGAGTTAGTAAATTTCTCAAAGGAACTAAGGGAACTCCGACTGTCCTCAAAGAACCTTTTCCATCTTAGCAAACACAGATGGTCGAGCAACCTGTGCCATCTGCACCGTTTAGCTCTCAAGTGTTCATGATGAATGGTTCTGAACCCATTTCCATCGCTACTTGGTCGAAATATTATGTTGGATCACGCCAGGCAGCCGGGAAAGAGATCGCTGATGGTCCTCCTCCCCCACCTACCTCTGGTCCTCTTGAGATTGAAAGGCCCAGTGATGAACCCATTATACGACCACCTTCTAAAGGTGTTCTCTGGAAATCTTCTTATAATCCTAATGCCCGTGCTTCTCAGCATTATAGTATTGTTGAGGATTTAGCATAGGTTCCATCTACGATTTCTATGTTATAAGTGCTTCAGACTTGTCCATCTCAACGAAAAGCGTTATTACCGTGATCGGCGGAATTGATCCTGCTGATTCTAGCATTCTCTCTTTCGATTTAGAGAATTTCGTCCCCCGACTTCCGCACCATATTGCACTTGTCATACAAGCCGACATTAATAGTCTCAACATCCATAGAGCTGTTGTGGACGAGGGTGCATCCACTTGTGTCATGTCATCTGCTATTGGCTCTCCAGCCCTGACTTCATCACCCAATGCCCTTGAGGCATTTGATGGAAGGGAATAAAAACCCTTGGGTTTTCTCGCCATCTTGCCAATCATGTTGCAAGGAAAGATGGTCAATGTCGAAGTAGAAGTGGTTGACACTAAACTCAATTACAATCTTCTACTTGGTCGCAATTGGACTCACACTATGCTGTGTGTTCCGTCCACCCTCTTTCGTCTTCTAAAGTTTCCACATGAGGGAAAAATCATTACTATCGAAAAATTATCATTCTTTACCTCATCTTCTGAGAAAAACGTTCCATACATGGATTAGATTCCTTCTCCCCTAGATAGCATAGGGCCAGGTCTTTTCAAAGACCCCGCCCTCATGGGTATCTTTCCCCTTTCACCACCAAATACCGTTCAAGTTAATATGATCTCTCGGTCAGATGACCCGTGGATTTTCCCTTTACCTGAACAAGTTGATTCATTTAGGGATTTGATGCTGCTTACTCCATTTGAAATCAATTATTGCGAGCTTGTAGCTGCATCAGATTCTCCCACTTCTGAAGATGCTCCTTTGAGCATGTCTCTTGACGTTTATTCTCAATCCCCCTGGCTCGGCGATATAGATTCGCCTGATCCTTTGAAAGAAGTGTTTCCATCCGATGAGGCCATCGTGGAAACCAAGTCTCTCGAGGACATACCATGGAGCGATGGGCATCATCATTCCTCATTTATGCCTAGCCTCGGGGCAATGTCTAACTATCTTGAGCGTTTTTCATCTCAAGCTCCTTCTTCACCACTTCAAACACCTATCTTGACTCATGAATTCTTCACTGAAGGTAACTTGAGTAACATCACCCAGACGATGCCTATCGACATTTTCATGAAACTGATAATTTTCAAGAACATCCATGTCGGAGTCACTTGCTCTCCATGTCAGAGTCACTGGCTCTTCCGATGAAGTCCAAGTGTACACTAGCCTCTTTCGCGAATTCCATGATGTTTTTTCCTAGTCTTACGAAGAGATGCCTGGAATCAATCCCAGTATTGTGGTGCACGAGATTCCCACCTACCCCGGTGTGAAGCCTATTCGCCAGCGTCTTCGTCCAGTGCATCCTCGGAAAGCCACCACCATAAAATCTGAAGTTGAAAAACTTCTCAAAGCGGGTTTCATTTATCTGATTCCTCTGACAGAGTTGGTTTCTAACATTGTTCTTGTGGATAAGAAGTAGGGAAAAATTCACTTCTGTGTTGACTATCGCAATATTAATTGGGCAGGCCCTAAGGATAACTATCCCACCCCTTTCATCGATCAGATCATTGATGATTGTGTGGGGAGTGAGATTTTTTCCCTTATGGACGGATTCTATGGCTATAATCATATCAACATTTTCCCATCCAATCAACACAAGACCGCTTTTATCTGTCCGTGGGGGACGTTCGTGTATAAGAAACTCCCTTCTAGCTTGAAGAACGCTGGGGCTACATTCCAGCGCGTGATGTCTTATGCCTTTCACGATATTTGTCATATTGTTCAACCATACCTGGATGACCTTCCAACTCATTCAACTGTGCGAAAAGACCATCCCGACCATCTTCGCCAGATATTTCTTCACTATAAACGCTACAACATTCAGCTCAATCCGCATAAATGCATCTTCTGCGTCGATTCTGGTATACTTTTAGGGTTTATCGTATCCAAAGAAGGAATTCGCTTTGATCTACGGCTTAAGGTTGAGGCTATTGTTAATCTCCCCTCTCCATCCTCGTTACACCAACTCCAGAGTCTCCAAGGGAAATCAAATTTCTTACGACGTTTTATCCCGAACTATGCCAAAGTAGCCAAAATATTCACACGACTTTTAAAACAGGACGTCCCTTTTTGTTGGGATGAGATTTCTCAACAATATTTTGATACGCTTAAGACGTTGCTTGTCAACGCTCCTCTATTACGTCCTCCAGATTATCATCATGATTTCACCCTCTATCTAGCTGCCGCTTTCAGTACGATCACCATGGTTTTGGTTCAAGATGATGATGACGGTAATGAGCATGTTATTTACTACTTGTCTCAAAACCTTCTCAACCCTGAAACATGTTATGCACATATTGAGAATTTAGCGCTGGATACGGTCTAGGTCGTCCAGTTTTTTCTTCATTATATCCTTTTATGGATGGTAGCCGTGATTTCTGATTGTAACCCCATGACCTACATTCTGTCTCGAAAGTTGCTGGGGGGAAATTACTTGAAGTGGATCGTTATCCTCCAAGAGTTTTATTTGGAATTCACTACCGCCAAATCAAATAAATCACTCGTTTTCGCTAATCTAATTTGTTCTCTCCCCACCGACTCTGCTCCTTCTTATTCTGAGGATCATATTCCGGATGAAACTCTTTTCTTGATTAGCACCCTCGATCCATGGTACGGTGATATCATCGTGTACCTCCAGACTTCTACTTTTAAGTCTGAGTTGATGAAAGATGCCCGACGCTGCATTCGGCATGTACAAATTTGAATAATAGTTAAATTATTCATCAAGATTATCCTGATCATGCACTATTTTTTCTTCACGCATAATACATAACCTCTCCTACCATTGATCATTAATTGCGGAAAATAAACAATCGCATGCGCACATTAAAACCACATAATCAATCACACATATAAACACAGTGTTTATGGGAAAGCTTAAAGATGAAAACCCCCAAATATCTGTATATTATAATGATAGAGTTCATGTAACAATAATAGCACAAATCTCCTCACAAGCTCTCAGCACTATCTCACATGCTACACACTACACAAGCTCAGATCAAGCAAGTCACATGCTCAAATCTCCTCCACCTATTAGCCTGCCTCTACTGCACAATCCAATATGGATAATCATGAGATCCAAGTTCGAATCCCACCAAGATGTACTGCGCAATCCTCATTGGCATCTCCATCAATGTGTGTGCAAATCTCATGCACCAGTATAGTCACAAATGATAGTCAACCTGCTCTTTCACCTACCTCCATCACTGATCTCCACTGAAACTGTCCATGCACTGAAGTTAACTGATGTGTTCATTAGTTGATTAATTATTAATTAATTCACACCACTTCCACTAGTGTATCAATCAATTAGAGTAGATACAACTAGCTCAACTATGTTTAATCGAGTTAAACTGAACACAACTCCATCAACTCCTCAATCAACTCCACCAAACTCACTCACATGAGTTCTAACTGAAGTCATCATGCAATAGCTCCACTTAGACCCTAGGAATAGCGTAATTCCTTCTGTCAGCTGCATGTGCCACATCCAGGCATCAAACTGAAGTGCTCCAAGAGGATAAGATACTGTTTATAGTCCAAATATTATTAAGAGCTAATAATATTCGACATATCTATTTTTAGACTGGCAATCTAAAAATAGATTCCGCCCAGTATGTCTAAAAATAGAAGTCCATCTATTTCTTCCGACTTGACCAACCATCCACAAATAGCATCCTGCAACTCATAGAACATGATCCATATGTCTAAAAATAGACATAGTCTAAAAATAGACTTTGCGCCAAAAATACCATGCGGGCCCACTTAGTGAAGGCGACTTCTTTCCACTAAGCTCTGTCATCTTGTTGCATTCTCAACACGGCATTAGTCGCAACCTTATGGTATTGCCAGAGATACCCTTTATCGTGTTGGAGTCGATTCCGTGCTCCGCCGATGTCTGACCCTTGAGGAAGCTGAAAAAGTTTTAGATGACTGCCACAGTGGCACCTGTGCAGGTCACATGTCTGGTTATGCCACCACACAGAAGATCCTTCGTGCTGGCTATTTCTGACTGTCCATTTTTAAAGATAGCATTGTCGCAATATGTAAATGCCATGTGTGCCAGATATATCAACACAAAATGCCTGCGCCACCTGTTCCTTTACACCCTGTCATTACCGCTGGTTCTTTTTCCAAATGGGGCATCAACTTTATGACGTGTAACCCTCTCTCGGCCAGGGGACATACCTATATTATCATCGCCATCGATTATTTTACGAAATGGGCTGAAGCAATGCCTACACTGGCTGTGGACGGTAAGACAGTAGCACAATTCATATTCAATCATGTTATTGCTCGGTTTGGTGTCCCTCAAGCCATTGTTACTGATCATGGTTCACATTTTCGAGAATATATGATGGCGGAGCTGATGTCTAAGTTGGGTCTACGTCACAACATCTCAATGCCATATTACCCTCAAGATAATGGCCAGGTTGAAGCCATAAACAAATTTCCGGTTGCGATGCTTCAACGAACAATTGGGATCCATAAATCAAATTGGCATCTCATGTTGTTTTCAGCCCTATGGGCTTACCGAACGTCGATTAAGAGTGCAATCGGATTCACCCCATTTCAATTGGTGTATGGTCTGGAAGCTACTCTTCCAATTGAGTGTGAAATTCCTTCCCTCAAATTAGCTGTGGAATTATTGCCTAATACTTCACCTGAGGAAGAGCATCTCCTCTATTTAGAGAGATTGGATGAAACTCATCGCTTAGCTTCTTTGGTCATCGAAGCACAAAAGAAGTGAGTCAAAGCTCACTTTGACCAAACAGTTTCCCCTCGTTATTTTATCGAAGGTGACCTCGTTCTCCTATACGACCAAGCTCATGAAAATATGGGGGTAGGTAAATTCCAACCCATGTGGCATGGGCCCTACATCATCAAACGTGTGTTACAGAATGG
The DNA here is from genome assembly GCA_034641835.2 of Pinus albicaulis. Lineage (NCBI taxonomy): Eukaryota > Viridiplantae > Streptophyta > Pinopsida > Pinales > Pinaceae > Pinus > Pinus albicaulis. Next base: position 948,469,036 of record CM076571.1, on the reverse strand, counting down.
GGCTTATGAGCTTATTGATTATGAAGTTTATCCCTTAGCATAGTTTAGAAATGGGTTGTATCTCAAAAAATATTATCTTTGAATCATTCATGCATGATATGTGTACATATGTGATCTTTTCATTTTTGTGCATATTTAGGTTTGATGTGATTTGTAAGATTTTTCTGCTTATTGGGTCTTGCTGGTTCTGCAGATGTTTATTACCCCTTATGTCGGTTTTGCAAATGGTGCTTCCCACAGTACCATGAGCTTGTCTTCGGCAGCCTAGGTAATTTATAATCTTGCTGGTGAGTTGATTAACCTACAAGGTATTTGTCTAGGACAAACTACAAACGTCACTAAATATAGTGTTGTTGTGGAACTATTAACTGAGGTAGTTAACCTCGGCATACGCGCATTTCTTGTAAATCTAGATTCACAGCTTGTTTTTCTTCAACTTAATGATCATTATTTAGTTCGAAACCCATACATTTTGAGATTGTATTTACGTATTTGTTTGCTTGAAAGACATTTTGATTTCATCACATATCAACATATACCAAGATGAATGAATAAATTAACTGATGCAGTGGCTAACATTATATTAGATAGACATTTGCGCAATTTATAAAACATCATCATATGTAAATAGACCCATGTAGAAAATAGATGTATATATATATATATATATATATTTTTTTTTTTTTTTGCAGCGTGTGCATCATAAAAACCCAAAAAAATATATATGTATGTTTCAGTTACATCCCGAGACAAAATGTCTCTCAAAAACATGCAGAAATCAAAAGCCTAGGTGCCTAATCAGCATGGTGCTCATGACAGCACGTCACCGCCCGTACCAACCGCCTCAGCAAGCGGTGGATACGACTCGACACCCCTACAGTATGCCTCTGGTAGGCCCAAGGAACATCATCAAGGCGAGCATAGTCCGAGATCCCACGGGCGATCCCCTCCAGATTTTGTACTATCCCCTCCTCGTTTCCCTCACCATGAGGATCAGAATCACGACGAGTTTGCCTCGCTATCGGCGACATACCTGTAGGCCTATCTGGGCCAACATATGCATACATATAAGATTAAATATTAGAACATGCATATATACCAAAAAATCATAAAATCATGAAAATATAAAATGAGTCTCACCTAGCTCTTCGTCCCAATCCTCTCCCTTCGGGAGCGGGAGGTCTGGATCACTGGTGAATTTTGTACCAGAGTAAGGCCAGTCCTCCACGACAATCATTTGTCGACGGATCCAATCAAAAAATTCTGGCCTCTAGGACATCTGTTGGCCACCCCCTGCTCTAGGCATCAGCGCAGCCCATCAGGCCATCCGTGGTTCTCTAGGTGGTGGCATCAGGACAATGACCTCCTGACGCTGGAATATCGGTAGTCGTTCCAAGAAGAACGATACCAAAATGGATCCATACCCAAACTGCTTTAGTTTGGTCTTCTTGCACTTGGTTAGTTTCTGCTTAATGTTAATAGTCACGGCCTATGCCCAGTTGTAGAGAGTCGGGGTTAGGTAGTCTACGACAAGAATTAGTTGTGTCTTTGTGGCCTCATGCAGTGCCTACGATCCTGCAGCCCGCGTGATAGTGTGCAGCACTACTTTTAGTGCCAGATATGGGATGGTTTGGATGTCAACCTTCCCTCTCCCTGTTCCTTTGTGTGCCCCTCGGCACACTCTGTTGATCACCATCCCCATACTCTCCCCAGAGGGATGGGTACTAGTCAGCATAGGGACTGTACCCCTCTGTGACAATCTTGTGATAAAATAGACATCTGAAACTTCAAGTTCAAGTTCATGATCTCGAAGAACAAAATTTTCTTGATCTTCGTCCCAAATGCTTATTAAATATTGAAGCAATTCTGGCTGAGCTCGGAGGCACGGTGTTAGGAAGAAATTCTTTAGCCCACAATATCTAAGGGTGTCCATGCACTGATCATTCTCCATGGCATGTTCATCTTCCTTAATGTGTTCTCTCTCTTTCCACTCAATCACCATTCTTTCAGCTTGGTACCTGCACACATTGTTCATATGAACATTGTTAGTCTACTTAGGCATTGAAATTTGCAAGCAATTGACTTCTTTTTCCTCAAATTTATGTGGATTTTTGGGTTGCGCGGTTGGCGTGACTATTTGCAAAAGTCGCACCAATGGGCACGCCCTCTGTGTAAAAAAGGGGCGATTGGCGCGGGTCTATGCTCAAAACCCGTGCCAACCGCGATGCCCTAGTTTTGACAAATCCTCTCCTAAAGGAATCAAAATGAAAAATACAGGTAATGAATTTTAGCTCAAAATATGGCAAATGGTGTTGGCTCTTACATGAGACTGACGGAATCAAGATTGGTTCACTGGATCACTCGCAATCGTCGCCACAAGATCGCGAGGAAAATGGGTCATTATTGCTCCACAAAGAGGTAAAAGTGAAAAGTAAATAATTTTTACCACTTATGGCATTTTATAACTTTTCAGAATATTAAATTAGGTTTTAAAACATATTTGTCGATTATTTTATCATATTATTTTCAAGAAATATGTTTTATACACGTCTTTTGTGCAACGATAGGTTTTCACATGGTTATGACGAAGAAAAGAGTTGTATTTTATACTTTTTTGGACTTGGTAAAAAACACGAAAAAGTCACTATTGGAGTCACCTTTCAGCTCTTTTTTGACTCTCTAAAACTAAAAAGATTTCCGAGACGCTTGTCATTTTGAACTCGTTAAATGGCTGCGAAACGATATCTAACCAGTATACGTTTACCCATTTTTCGGGCTGGGATAGATTATTTACGAAAAAGGAATACCTTAGCCTATCATGACTAAGAGGTTCTCTCGGATGTTGTTCTCTACCTTTTCAAATCTGAGAGTTTATTTACGAAAAGGGCCTTGTTGGAGTTTTCTTTTCCACTTTCTTTTCAAACTCTCTAAACATGAAAAGATGACGAGTTCTCCCTTTGTCAGACTTGTTAAAACTAATGACATCGGACTCTGTCTTTATGACGTTACTTGAGTTCCTCCTTCCTAGAGCTTGTAAAATGTACTATGTTGGATTTTTCCGAAGAAAAAACTTATATCGCAAGCATATGCTATCCCTTTCAAGCTTGTTTACAAAAATAATTGGGGTACTTTCCAGAAATGGTGGGGGAAAATGGAACCAGACTTTAGTCAGCAGTATGTCACTCTTGAACATGGCACTTGTCTGCATTCGTGTCGGGTTGGGGACATCTCACTTCATCATTTGTTTGCCTCCATGGGTTTGGGTAATCTCTTTTGACCGCTCATCTGCTCTTCGCCATGTCACCATGACCTCAGATCCCTTGATGTCAAATACTGCCAAACAGTGTCGTGCCATCGATATGTTCAAGAGAAGTTTTGCCTCTACAATTTTCAACCTCCCTTTTATTCTCTGTTGATCTTAATTCGCAAATCATCATATTCCTCTATCTCGTGTTGATGATGTGGGAAACATCATGGCCCTCCTTCGACCAGGTCGCTTCCTGTCGACTTCAGCTCATTTTCCAGGAAGCTGATCTAGAGACTCCCTTCAGGTGCCCTAGAGCCTGCATGCCTTAATGGCAGGTTCTTTGCATCCATCGAAAGGTTCACATCATTGGCCTTCGATCGGATGATTCTGCGGGTGTTCGACGCCAGATCACTGTTCACATTCTATGGATTGTACCTTTTGTACCTTGAGATCCGTTGTCATTATTGGCAGTTCCTCTCATGTTTGTTAACAACTCTCATTATTGGTTGGTAATCAGATGATGTTCTTGCATGTTCGAATTCAACTCATCTATTCACATGCTCAAACTTTCACTTTGTTCGAGTCGGGAAGGAGCGCAAGACCATAGGTTTTGTTTGATGAAACTTAGGCTACGGGTTCTTTGTTGAATACTATGACTTATTACATGACTCTTCTGATTAGATGGTTGCGACCATACCTAAGTCTATTTGTTGATCCTTATTGATGGATGGCTGCGACCATACCTCGGATCTCACTTTTTATGTACTCTATTATCGATGGCTGCACCCATACAACATATCATGTATCAGATATATCAGTTGTATTTGTACTTGCAGGTTTTCTGACAATAGTGTTTGGGTCAAACACGTTCTCATAAAGCATTTCACCCCTCCCTCTCTCTTGGACTTCAAGCTTTAGGGGGAATCTGTTACTCAGCATTTCTTCACCGTCCCTGCAATCCCTCATCCCACATATTGGAGGATCATTCTCGTGACTTGCGAACTGTGTCATACTCTACAAACACCTCCTTTGCATCCTTCTGCATAAGGACATCATTTCTCTTGTTGGTAATTTCCTCAAGAAAGCACACAAAACCTATGTTTTGGCCTTGGTGCGGATAGCCAGCTCATCCCTTGCGCCGACGTGAGAGATTTTCACTAGAACCCAAGCCACCTAGCACTCTGTCTCAGTGCAGCCCGCATGCCAAGCTATTTTAGGAATGTTTTCTAAAAATTAGAGGTGGAAGCTTCCTTCTAACTACCTCAGGGATGAGTCATTAGAAGTGGTTAAGTTGATGAGCCACGGATCTCTCTCTTTAGGTAGTGGTTTTCACCTCCCATGGAACACTCCTTAGATACAGGCCTCCCTTCCATAATTATAGGGATCCTAACCTCTCCCTCTCCCTCTATATAAATAGGCCTTCTCCCTTTATGAAAGCTAGCTGAACCTATAGCCAAGGAGTTGAACTTGGAGAAGAATACTATAGCTAAGTAATTGCTATTGAGAAAGTAGAACCAAGGAGAATTACGTAGAGAGAGTCCCATCTGAATTCCTGACGAGCCTTTGTGAGACGTGCTCCACTTGAATCTTGCTAGAGGAGATCGCAACGTCAAATCTTGGTTGTACTCTTCCTTTAATTTATTAATATACTCGACTATGGTGTTGGTTCCATCATTGTGTTATGTTGTTTGTGTAATACAATTGATTTAGTCCTCTTTGACTGACTGATAGTTACAAATGTGAATTAGTATGTTGTATATTGTCATTGTTTCTTGTGTGTGTGCAGGTGTCCAAGCATGAAAGCGAGCGGATCGTGATCTATCAAACCAGGATCAAGGAGCGAGCCACTCTTTCCGATGACAACAACAGCATAGGACCTCCGGTAAGTCATCTATCGAATCTTCGTCCATTCGTTAACAAGGAATCAATATTATAGCTTGTCTTGTTTGTGGCTAGACCCACTCTAGGGCTATTGGGATCACCTCTCTCCGCAGAGGGGATTTACCTCACCAACAAAAGGCTGCACAATATTTTGCATGCCTCTTTATTTTTATAGAAGGAGTTGTTTATTTTGCTGGTGCTTTTTCAATTATGGATAATCGAAATTCCTCCTACGAGGGACTACTTTTATTATTTACCTTAGTCTCCTTTAGGGGTGGAGAAACATGCATGTTAGGCTTCTTTTCATTTTAAACCTCCTCATGGACATCATCCTAATCACAAATCCCTTCCTCATTTTTCATAGACTCATTGGCTTCCCCTGCTTCCTCTTCATCCTATTCTCCTATCGCCAGTTCATCTGGAAAAACCAATAATTGTTCCCAAGTTTATTGACTATCATTTAGAGCTTCAAGGACCAGGAGTTTCACTAGCCCAAGGTTTGAACTGTCTCTACCGAGTGCTTCGCACCCCTCACAATGTGAGCCATATGTTGTAATGTTTTCAACAAAAAAATTTAATATTTATCATTTTATTATGGAATATACGTGATAAAAAATTCAAATGGTAAGAAAAAATTACCTTATGTTATCCTTCGCAAGTTAGATAATTTTGTATAAACAAGGCAACATCCTTCCACAGGACCCACATCATGTCACACATGTATCCTTTTCCACATGGTCGAAGTCGTTCCTTTCTCTTAAGAAATTTGTTTTCTTCCCCGCCCAATAATGTTCTTATTCTGAACCAATGCTCCCCCTACCAGGAATCCCTATTAATTTTTCTATTATTTATTCTATTACCATAATTTATACTCCTTTAAGCACAAAATTTTCATTATCCAGTTTCTAATTGAACTCTACTATAGCCTCCTCATCAAAACGCTATAATTTTTCAAAATATATCATCCACCCTGCGTTCTTCAATACTTGATAAAAGAATTGTTTCTTCTACAACAATCCCACATCCTTTGTTTAATGGTGGACTTATGATCCTCCCATTATGTAGCTAATTCGATACAACTGAAGTTGAAACTACTCTAGGCTCTACATGTAGAGGATGGGGGGATACTACTATGTATTCTCCAATTTGGTAAGTTTCTATTTAAATTGGGTGAGTACGGTTTGACGTGATTAGGTATAATAGTGGGGAATGTGAAGTTTAGTTTTCGAGGGTGGAAACCCCCCCCCCCCCCCCCCCCACTAACTTAAATGTTTGAAAAAACTCATTCATGGGAAGGATAGTTGGTGGTGTGTTATTAACCACATTAATTCATAGTAATAAATAGACATCTAATAAATAATACTTGATTTTATCTTACCATATGTGAGGAGATAGTTGATAGTTGATGATACAATGATTTCTAATGATGTTGGCACATGGAATGCACAATACTGTTAAATTAACGGTAAAAATAACATGTCACTTGATGAGATAGTGAGGCCACTTATTATTTAGCAATGCTAGTACTAAATGATAACAACAAAAATAAATACTTTGTCATGACAGATGGAGATAGAAAGAAATACGATGTTATTTACAAGTAGAATCAACTGACAAAGTCAGTGCCTGAAGGGTATAAGTAGGATGTTACTAAAAAAGTGTCAGCAGATTGTTACTAAAGAAGTGTGAGCATGTTGTTACTTGACAAGTGTTAGAAAGATGTTACTTGAAAAGCAACAACAATTTTCCTGCGACAAGAAAGAAATCACAACATTTCATCTAGAAATATACAATATTTATTTATATTTTATCTCTCTCTCTCTCTCTCTCTCACACACACACACACATATATATATAGAAATTTTAGAGTTTTTTTTTGAGTTTCCAAGTGCTAGCAAGTTTATTTTCACTTGTTAGTTATTCCAACTATGCTCATATGAGTTTTCACAGTTGGAATTTCTTCTTCTTCTTCTTCTTCTTCTTATTATTCATAAAATAAGGAAAATTCATATTATAGTGTGGGTGTGGGGGATGTGGGAGAATGCTTTGGTGGTTGTGGGAATGCAGATGAGGGATATTTATTTACTTTGGGGAAAATTTATAACTGAAGGTTGGAAACAACTTATTTAAGGAATGAATCCCATTAGGTAGAGTGATAATATAGACTAAGTTGATTCCCATTAGCAAGTAAAGGGGTAAACTGTGCATCAATAGTTACTAGATTGACTATCTCATTGTCAAATACTATATCTATTTGATACAGACCCAACCATTTAGTATGTAATTTCCCCTTGAAATATTTGAATTCAGAATCATATAAAATTCCCCAATCCTTGGGTGTTATTTGAATTAATCCGTCTTGCGGACAAGGCCCGGTCTCCCTAGTACTAAAAGTATCTAGCAACAAACAACCAAACATAATAATCTTTCTCTAAACGCATGTAAGGTTTACAAAAAGCTCTACGAGAGGTGTAAAGACTTACGTTTTTCCGGTGCTTGTTTGAAGTTTTTGTTGTCCCTCGCACGCTTGAAGGAGTTTCCTAAAGTAATAGGCTGAGTCACAAACAAGCAAAATATTACATAGCACACGTATAGAAATCATTATAGACCATGCTTATCATAGTGATCAAGGATTCCATGAAATAAATAATGAAGTTAGCTTATTGAGAAAAATAAGTATATTTGTATCAATTTCAAAAGTAGAAAAATCCTTACAACTTTGAGCCTTTGATGTTGCACGAGGACACTGCAGGGGTCAAAGGATTTCCTTTAGCACGACAGTTACAAATAAACCTCCAACCAAGACAAGTAGAGGTATGTAATCTCTCCTCAAAAAGTCTTAGTTAACTGAGTCTAAATCTCAACAACACTTAACTTCAAATATTCTAAAAGCTTGAACTCCCTTTGAGGCTACCCAATGCCTCTTTTTATAGTGGACAAGAGGAGGTTTTTTGTTCCAAGCATGAAGGGATAGAATCCTCCTTCAAAGGGATAAGCTCCTCACATCAAGGGGTTAGCTCCATAAGGTAAGGGATTCATGCACCTCACAAGAGCGGTTCTGCCACCGCAAAATCCATTCTAGAAGCTTCCAGAATTTACTTTAATTGAGATTTTTGGGATTTTACTTGCGCCTTTTTAATCTTACGGGGGTCCGCACCTATAACAAAGATAAAGTGCGTTTAGGAACGCAGGAAAGCTGAACATTGGGTGCGGGACTGCAGGCAAGATATCCAGAAAGTGCGATACCAAAGTTTAGGAGACTTTTAGGAACTTTTTCTGATTTTCAAGGCTTGACATGAGGAACTGATATGTTAGACTTGCAAAAGGGAGAAGTATGAGTAATAATGAGCTCATACACATGGAAGAATGTCAGGATGAAAATTTTCAGTGTAACATATTACCCCCTAAAGTGCAAAGTCTGGAATAGATGATGTTGAAGTCTGTCATATATGAAGAGTGCAGTACTTTATCATTTCAAGGATCATCCTGTGGACACCCCAGTCAGCACCTGTAAAAACATTCAATGCAAAATATATATGTATATGTATCATCACTGAGGTAGGCATTCCCATACTCAGATTAAACTAACTAAAACTGATTCAACTGCTCTGATATAGGAATGATTTTGAGTACATCACAGTATAGACATATGCAGACACAGTATGGACGCAGCCATCTGTTTATAAATAGTCTACTGTATAAATGATAGCAAAATTCCTCACAGCCTGGATGGTAGAAACTAGATCCAGGGTCTTGATTTCTGCATCTCGAACTAGTGCAATTCTATCCATGTGAATGAATGTGTCAAAGTCGAACATGGTAGAAACCACTTGATTACCAGTCAATGGTGTAAACTGTTAACAAGTGTGAGAGTAACCACTAGTAATGTCAATGGCTCTCAAAGTACCCAGTACAATCCATGAAATGTGAATGAGTGAGTTGAAGTCGAACATGTCATGGAATCAATCGATCGAAGTTCAATGATGCAACCTGTCGTCGAAGGCGAGAAACCTGCCATTAAGGCATGCAGATTTCAAGGTACTGACGATTTCTAGATCAACTTCCCAGATAATGAGTTGTCGTCGATAGAAATCGATTTGTTGTAGGCAAGCCCACAACACGAAATCATAGATCAAGTTTTGAAAATATATTGGCAAGGACTGACTCAGGGATGGTCAAAATGGATGACAGATATTTTGTAGATGAATGGTTTATTTAAACTGTCCTCTTGAACACATAACGACACTGTAGATGGTTTGGTAACAATTGACCCAAAGCTAATACCCAGAGACCGGATGAATACTTTCAAATGAGGTTCGATTAACTATTAGGCAAAGGATTTCCCAACCCAGGTGGATGAAAGTGTCGTGTTCAAGAGTGGTCGACTGAATTTTCGAAGAATCAAAATACAACAAATACGTCAATTTTCCTCTCTTTTCCCCCACCATTTCTGGCAAGTACCTCTTTATTTTTGACAAGCTTGAGGAGGATAACATTTGCTTGTTTATAAGCTCATCCTTCGGATGAGTCCAACTTAGTTTAAGATTTGAACCCTAAGAAGGAGTGGTTCGTTCTTGTTGAAAATTAAACAGGTCCTTTACTGTTAAATTTTAACGAGTCCAGTATAGGAGAAACTCGGTGTTTTTCAATTTTAGGGAGTCAGAAGAAAAAACTTAAGAAAACTCCATGGGTGTACTTTTTCGTAAATTTAGTCTCTCGAACCCGAAAAAGGATAAAATAATGCGGGAGAGAACTCTATTGACCGTAATTAGTCAACGTATACCTTTTTCGTAAATAGTCCATTTCAGTCCGTAAAAGGGGTAAACTTATACTGAAGGGACGATCATTCATTTACTTTAACGAGTTCAAACGATCAAGTACTCGACGATCTTTTCATATTTAGAGAGTCTGAAAAGGGCTTAAAAGAGGACTCCAATGTTTCTCTTTTTCGTGAATTTTTGAAAGAGTCTGAAAAAAGTGATAAAAGTATGCTCTTCGTTGAAAAATGATCAATTCTTCTGAAAAATCCATTTCCTGCACAAAAACTTGAAACATTACACATACCTGTTTAAAATGAGTAAAAATGCTTCAAAAATACCTTTTTAAAGTGAGAAATAAATAAATTAAAAATTCATCTATTCGAAAAAACTTATAAAAAGGACTTTTTCAACTTCATTTTTACCGTTCAAGTTCGGAGTGAAAAGTAGAAGCTTTTGGGTAAAAAAGTTCCTGTGAAGATTCTGGAAAATCCGTCCGTTGAAATCGAGAACCGTCAGTCCCACGTAATCCACGACCTCTTAATCTTGCATTTCATCCGTTTACAATTCGTTTTTAGGCTTTAAATTTCATTTTTAAAGGAAAAATATGGTTCAAAAATCACCCGCGGGGGTCCGCAGGTGACACACATGGCACCTGCGGACCCCGACTTTTTCATATAAGGAAAAAATTCATGGGTCCGCACTTTCTTTGAAGAACGCGTGCGTTCCTATGCACTGTTTACAAAGTTTAGGTGCGGTCCCCGCGCGTTTTAAATTTAAACTCAAATTTCTCTTTTGCCGCCCAAAATTTTTCAAATTAGATTTGTACTAATCTATCTTTTTATGCATTGTAGGATTAACAAGATGTTGATTTGGAGAGAACTTGAACACGAGGACGTGGATGACGCCGAAATGCTCCATTTTCCCACAATGCAAGCATTAAGAGCAGGCGATATATATAAATTCTGGGCCATCCAAGGCATGAGAGCACAGGTAGAGCTCCTGACATGGCTGGTAAACAGGTGGAACGTGTAGGACCAGTGTTTCATTATCGGCGGCCACCGGCTCAAAATCGAGCTGGAGGACATTTATTTCCTGACTGGTTTTTCCAAAAGGGGCGAACAACTCTCCTTGTTTGGGACTAGGCCAGGTGGCCAGACTGTCGCTAGTCTTCAACAAGAATTCTGTAATAATGAAGCAGACCCCAGAGACAAACGGATCGATATAAAAACTATCATCCGTCCTGAGCTGAAAGTTATTGCATTTACTGTCACCAGGCTGTGTGGGAGTGCAGCATTGCATGTAGTTACCGGTTCTCAGATGCGCATCACTGTGGACTGTTTTCACAGCACTATTTTCAACTGGTGTGACGCTGTGTTGGCTAATGTAAAAGGCCAGCTAACTAGAGAAAAAAATGGGAAACTGAATAACTTTGGATATGGATCCATCGTTGTCTCCTTTGCTCTAGAGAGGATTCCTATGCTAGCTCCATAGAGTATCCCTGTTGATGTCGGTCGACCTAGAGAACCAAGGATGGTTCGTTGGTCCGCACTGATGGCCCGTCATGGTATTGAGGGCACTGAGATTGTTCGATTTCCTTCATCATACTTTCATTGGTTGGATCGCCAAATTTTCGTTATTGAGGACTTTCCGTATGCCGGGATAGATTTATGCGGCGACCAGGAGATGACTCTCCCAGCAGGGGAACAGTGGGATGACTCGGGTAAAATCATTTTCAACGAATTCTAATTTCTATTTTTTTTATTTTTGATCGTCTTGTTAAATAATAATCAAAAATTTTGTTGAATAGAGATGTGGGCCCACGGCGACCAGCCCATCTCCAACCCTATGAAAGAAGACAACCAGTTGCAGCCGCACTAGTCCCTGCAGGCCAATCAGCAGAAATCCTGACTGATTTAGAGCATCATCTAGAGCGTTTGACTCTAGATATTCCGGAGACAAACATAGATGATATTCCACTCAGATTGCAGAGATACGTGATTGGTGTTCCAAGACATTTTAGGAGGTTTCTGTGCAGGGTGGCTCGGGAAGTGGTTTCTTATCGTGATCACCATCAGTGACAGAATGATCGTGTTGTAGACTCATATTTTTGAATTTTTGTGTTATCATTTTGCCGATCATAAGGTGTTTCCAACCTATGGTCGAAGACGATGTATATTTTTGAAAACACTTTCATCTATGATATATCACTATTTTACCAGCTATCTGTATATATGTTATGGATGTTATTTGTCTTACTGTTTTGATTACTGCAAATGTCGATTTATCATACTAGAAGCAAATGCGTCTGCTAATGTATTTAAATGTCTTGGAATATGTTGATATTCAATGTAGTCAAATTCACGTTCCAAGAGACGAACTCTCAAAAATAACCGTAACAACACTGGATTTCTAATGGCATAAACTCTGTTAAGCTGTAATACAACAAGTTCAGAATCCAACCTCACAATCAAACTCCGAATCCCAAATGATATGGACTCAGACAATAACTCAATCACTGCACTATACTCGGCAATGTTATTCGTTGTTTGACCAAGGCTTACCCCATGCATGGAAACTAACTCGTCAGAGGGTGAATAGATAACCCAAGCTGCGGAAGAAATGTTCTGTGTACTACGACAAGCACCATCAGCAAAACCAATGTAGGTTTGAAGAGATGTCGACATCTGCAATATCAAGAGTAAAACTCAGATAAGCAGGAAAAGTGATAAAACACACTTCTAAACTAGGCACACCTTTCTAATCTAAGACACACCAGCAGTAAAGAAATCTAACCTAAAAAATAAAAGATCTCCACACCAAGTTTAAGCATAATATCGCTTCAGATATAGCCCATTTCTGGGTTTATCTAAAGGGATACCATCAAAATCTATCAGCTCATAGGCCCCTTTTGCTAGCTTTCGCTTAACAATGAAAGGACCATGCCACATGGGCATGAATTTTCCAGCTCCTAGCTTATCGTTGGCTTGATCATAAACTAAAACTAGGTCTCCTTCTGAAAACTTTCGAGGGATAACACTTCTATCATATTGAGCTTTAACTCTTTTGACGTGAGCCTCGTTTGCTATTGCAGCGTTTCTCCGATTTTCATCTAATTGAGCCAAGTATAAAAAATGTTTCTCCTCTTCAGATGTAGCTGGGAGTAATTCTATGGCTAATTTCAAAGATGGAATTTCGCATTCAATCGGAAACATAGCTTCCAAACCGTAAACGAGTTGAAAGGGAGTGAAACCAGTTAATGTTTTGACTGAAGTTCGATATGCCCAATGTGATGAAAATAACATGGAATGCCAATTCGTTTTGTGAATACCGATAATTCGTTTGATCATGGTAACTAAAACTTTATTTATAGCTTCGACTAGACCATTGGCTTGCGGATAATACGGAGTGGAACTATCGTGACGCAGGCCAAGCTGTTCTGTTAATTCAGTCATCATGACATTTCGAAAATGGTTTCCATGATCAGTAATAATCGCTTGAGGAACACCGAACCTCGCAATTATGTGATTAAACACGAAATTTGCAGCAGTCTCGCTGTCATCCGAAAATGTAGGCATCGCCTCGGCCCACTTAGTAAAATAATCTACTGCTAAGATAATATAGGCATGCCCCCCGGCCAAGTGAGGGTTACATGTAATAAAATCGATACCCCATTTTGTGAAAGGACCAACAGCAATTATGGGATGAAGAGGAGCGGGTGGCGCACACATCTTACGATCGAACAATTGACAATTGTGGCATTTCGGGACTGCATAACTACAATCTTTGAATAACGATGGCCAGAAATAACCAGCGCGCAAAATCTTTTGGGCTGTAGCGTACCCAGACATATGACCGCCACATGCTTCAGAATGGCAGTCATTTAGAACCTTTTCAGCTTCTTCATGAATAAGATGACGTCGGAAAACAGAATCCGCTCCCCGACGATAAAGCGTATCACCAATAATATTATACTGTTGGGATTGGAAACGTATTTTCTGCCGCTGAGATCGCGAAATTTCAGGCCGAAAAGATTGGGTTTGGAGATAAACGATAATATCTCCATACCATGGATCAAAAGTACTGATAAGAAACAGAGATTCATCCGCAATGGGTTGCTCTGCCATAGTTTCAGTATCAATAGAGGGGAAATCACACATTAGTTCTGCAAAAACCAAGGATTTCTTCGCCTTGGATTTTTCAAATTCCAAGTCGAATTCCTGCAGGATGACTATCCATTTGGAATACTTGCCCCCTAGCAACTGTTTGGTCAAAATGTACATCATAGGGTTGCAATCAGAAATTACCGTAGTTTTGCGTAACAATATGTAATGTCTAAATCGTTGGACAGCTTGAACAGCTGCCAAAGCCAATTTCTCCACATGCGTATACTTAATCTCAGTCGGATGCAGATTTCGACTAAGATAGTAAATCACATGTTCAGTATGAGATTCATCTTCCTAAACTAACACCATCCCAATGGTGGAATGAGAAGCAGCGAGGTACAAAATGTAATCCTGGTTGTAGTTGGGAGGATGCAATAACGGTGCATGGGTTAATGCGTGTTTAAGTGCATCAAAAGATCGATCAGCGATCTCATCCCAAAAGAATGGAATGTTCTGTTTCAGCAACTGGGTAAAACCTTTTGTAAGCTCGGCGTAGTTAGGAATAAATCGACGTAAAAAGTTTGCTTTCCCCTGCAAACTTTGGAGTTCGCGTAAAGTCGAAGGAGGAGGTAATTTGACAATAGCCTCGACTTTCGATGGATCGACGCGAATACCTTATTTCGAGACAACAAATCCCAGTAAACGACCTGAATCAACACAAAAAACACATTTGTGTGGATTTAGCCGAATTCGATAATGCCGACATCTCATAAAGATAGCACGTAAATGTGTAAGATGGTCAGCCCTGCGTGATGAATGAGCAGGTAAATCATCGAGATACGGTTGCACAATGTGCTTAATGTCATGAAACGCATAAGACATTGCCCTTTGAAAAGTTGCTCCAGCATTCTTCAATCCAAAGGGTAGTTTGCAGTAAGAAAATGTCCCCCACGGACAAATAAAAGCTGTTTTTGGCTGATCAGCAGGGAGTATGTTTATTTGATTATACCCTGAAAAGCCGTCCATAAAGGAAAACATTTCACTGCCGGCACAATCATTGATTATTTGATCGATATAGGGAGTTGGATAATTGTCTTTAGGACAAGCTCGATTAATATCCCTATAATCGATACATAGTCGTATGGTTCCTTGTTTTTTAGTCACAGGAACTATATTAGATACCCAATCCGTTAAGGGAATTGGATAAATAAAACCTTCACGAAGTAATTTTTCAACCTCTGCTTTGATAGCAGCATCTTTTCTAGGATGCATTTGATGTAAACGTTGACGGACAGGCTTGGCATCCGGGTAAGTCTTAATTTCATGTACGACAATTGACGGATCAATTCCTGGCATTTCTTCGTAGGACCAGGAAAACACATCACAGAACTCTTGAAATAGGGCTTTATATGTTTGAATTTCTTCTTCAGTACAAGAATCACCTATGTGAATGTTTTCAATTATTCCAGGTTTTACTGAAATGTCAATGGGAATTGTTCGAGAAATATTTTCCAAATTTAACTCAGAATCAGGATTTTTCAATGGATTCTGTGGTTCCTTGACATAATCAGCGGTAAATATTGAAGCGAAATCATCGTCAAAATGATCTAGTTCAGGTAAAAATGAAGATCGATGATGTAGATCTTCCCATGGTAAAGCATCAACAGATAATAATTCACGAATCTGCTCATCGGAATGAACAGGTTCAGGAAATTCTGTTGTGGCTGAGCTAGATATTGAGAGTGATTCCTCGTAGATCCCATTCACTGGATCAATCTCGGTTGAAGAGGGGTCGGAAAATGACTGTACGGCCTGATATGCAAGTTCAAATGGACTCAAAGGCATCATGCCATCAATTGAATCTAACTCGGATTCGGAAGGTACGATCCAAGGATCATCAAACATAAGAGAGTCTGACGAAATCATATGAATAGTTGCAACAGAAGGCGATACGTTAGGAGGAGGAATGGAAAAAGTTCCTAGAAAACCAGAATCTTTAATCAAACCTACTCCAACATCCTTATAAGGGATAGTCATTTTACCAACGTGCTGGATTGTTTCTGTAGAGGCTGGGTCGGAAGTAAAATAAGTTAACTGATCTATTGTAACGATCCTTCCTTGATATGGAAATTTTATGAGTCGGAAGACCAAAGAGACAACAGCAGTCATAGCATAAGACCAACTACGACCCAGAAGAAGGTTGTAATCTAGAGGGGCATCAACCACTTCCACATCTAGATTTACAACTTTACCTTCAACCCCTATGGGTAAATCCTGCAAAATACCAAAAGGGTGGAAACCTCGACCATCAAAAGCCTTAAGAATTGTCGGAGATTGGTTCAGCGTAGGAGAACCAAGCGATTTCCAACACTAAATCAACATAATACACGTTGAAGCTCCCTCATCAATCACAGTCCGATAGATCGGTCTGTTTCTGATGTACACTGGTATCTGGAAAGCCATCTGATGAGGTAGACGAGGTGTACTATTTTCTAGATCGAAGATTATAAGATTAGAATCCTGAATATCAACAGCTCCTATAGCAGCCAAAAGCAATTTACGCTGTGCTGGGCATGATTGCAGCACTTCCAAAGCCGACATTGCTGAAGGATAAATAGCTAAGTCTTCAACAACGTTGTAATTCTGAGTAGCTCTCGCATGTGGATTGAAAGCTGATTTACGAAGAACACCTTTAGCAGGCAGTTTGATTATTAAGTCTGGATTTGGTTTCTTGATTTGTAGTGGACCAGAAACAGGAGGAGGTGTAGTTGATGTATTTGCATTAGAATATTCTACTTCTTTATCATCAACAGGATTCTTAGTACCATAATCTTTCGATCGCGTCGCAATCCTTACATGAGACATCATCAAAATTGGCTCTTCTGAAGCAGTCGAAGTAGAACCAACCATCTTACTATCTTGAGTCGGAAAAGGATCCTTCAAGACAGCAGGTTGTGAACCTTTGACGAATTTTGCAACCTCGGCCCGATGTGGGCATTCCTTAGTAAAATGATCTTCATCACAAATGTAACAAGGATAACGTGGTTTACGTTTTTCATCATTGGATTCATTTTTATCAGTTTTTTCTTTCGAATTCTTTTTGTTTTTACTCTTCCCTTTCTTTTTATTACCAGATTTAGATTTAGCTGTGGATGTCTCCACAACATGAATATCGGCAGAAACTTCGGGGGAAGATTCTCCTTTCGGGGAATCAGGTAAAGTTATAATTGGAGAAGAATTCTTTGAAGATTTCTTCTTACTTTTAGTATTGACTGTACCAATCATACCATCAGCGGCATGAGACCCTGAAGGAGCAGCAGCTATTTGACCTTGTTTTGGAAGGTCTGGGATTTTTTCATGTAAAGTACCTGACTGCGTATAAACGAGGTCAAGGTACTGAGCTTGAGCAATTACTTGCTCTTCAGTAAAAACACCAGCCTTAGCTACATCTTCAGTAATCTTGGGTAACAATTATTTAACAAACCATTCCGCCAAAATTTGATCCGGAATATAAACTTTCACCAAACGTCTCCTACGTCGCCATTCATGGATATGATCAGAAATATACGTAGACGTGGATTGTTTCAGCGAAGTTAATAATTCCGTGCCATTGTCGTATCTGACTGGCAACTGAAAATGAGTCAAGAAGGCAGTTGCTAACTGACTGAAATTATGAAACGAGCCTCGTGGTAACTCAATGTACCATTTGGCTGCAAGACCAATAAGCGTTCTTTGGAAAAGACGTAAGCGAATCGAATCATCAATGATTGAATTAGATGCACACCAAAGGTGATAAGTCATGACGTGATTTGATGGATCCTCTCCTGGCTTACCTTCGAATTTTGGTATATCACTGGGCAACTTATGCGGCATCGGCGGCCAGTACTGATAATAGAAAATTGGATCATTTGTAAGGCGGGTCAAATCAGGTAAATCCAAAGTTGCGATAAAGGGTAACTGACGGTTAGGGTCACGAAAACCTTGAGTAGCCAAAGCAGTTCCAGGAGGTGGATACCCAGGGTAGCTGGGAATCGGATTAGCATTAGGAATTGTATAACCTCCTGGAAAACCAGGATTAATCGTACTGAACTGGGGTTTTTTAGGCTGTTGATAAGTATATCCAGGGTACGGTTGATACTAATAGTTTGATTTTTTGTATAGGGACCGAATTGCGGCTGTCCCAGGTACGGTTGATACGTGAATTGCGGTTGACTTGTGACAACTGTACTTGTACCGGCTTGTCCCATAGGCATCTGAACCGAAGTCTAAACCAAAGATCCTAGCTGGGGTACAGAGACTTGAGGGATTTGCACGGAGGCAAAGATAGACGAACTCGGGGTTACAGATACTCCCGAAGCAGGTGTTACAGTTTGAACAGACGTAGCGGTTGTTGTAGCAGTTTGAGGTGGAGTCATAGGTGAACTAGGACCGGCTTGCTGAACAGGACCAGGTGCAGGAGTTTGAATAGTAGGCTGGACAGGTTGCTGAATTGGACCAGTAATTAAAGGTTGTCCAGGTTGATAAGGCAACTGCACATTAGGCTGCATAGGCTGTTGATATTGGGACGGATCCCACACCATATTAATTCCGGGGTATTTCCCCACAGAAGGCTGAACGTAAGGACCATAACCTGGTTTAACATAGGGTTGATAAGTGAGTGGTACATTTCTGGCTCCTTGAATAGATGATTGACCAGAAGGCTATTGGAAACCTTGAATTGGGTACTGACCTTGAGGTTGATAACCCTGAGGCACGTACTGAAGCTGGGGTTGATAAGGACCCTGAGGAGCATATTGAGTTTAGGGTTGACCTTGGGGCATGTACTGTCCTGAAGGTTGATACCCTTGAGGTGTGTACTATCATTGGGGTTGTACCCCAAAATAATATGATTCCACAATTTGTGTTGGGAAAACGTTACCTTGAGGTTGCCCTCCAGGTGGTAACTGACTTCCTAAAGGTTGCCCCCCAAGCAGTAACTGGCTACCTGAAGGTTTCCCCCCAGGCGGAAACTGACTAGCTAAAGGTTGCCCCCCAGGCGGTAACGGATTTCCCTGTGTTGGACCCCCAGGTGGTAACTAACTGCCTTGAGATTGAGGATTCGGAACATTACCAGACATCATATAAATTTGCACTGCGTTCAACGTTTCAGTTTTAACACCACTATTACCAGATGACAACACTTGTTCAATTGGTTGAGGAGCTGCTCCCGAGAAAGTACCAGACAAAGCCTGATATCCCGAAGGAACAGAAGGACCACCATGTAAAAATGATTCCGGTGTTTGAGAAAACACGGATGACTCTCCGGCCATAATGGATGGCGGATAGTAACCTATGGGTGTAGGATGAAATGGAACTCGAGGTGGAGAAAAAGCAAGACTCGGATTCTCTAAAAAATTTGTTAAAGATATATACCAAGCACTAGTTCGAATAGGCCTATAGAAAATAGATTCACGCTCCCTAAGATTTAAAGATTGAGGGGAGTCGGGAAGAGATATATTTTCGTCTAGATTAGTAAGTTCTTCAATGGAAATAAGACCAGCTGGAAGATTGTCAGTGACAATATTTCTTACCCTAGGTGAATCAATATCGCTAGAAGTTGGTGAAATAAATCCTGAGGATGTTTCTAAAACAGAAGGTTCAGTTTCTGGTTCAGAGATTTCAGGTTCGTCAGCCAATTCACTGGAAGCAGGAATACTACCAGCAACTTCAGAAACTGAAATTGGTTCTTGAAAGTATTATGTTGTAGGTATTTGATGATCAGGATGGACAATTATGGATGAACTTCCAATTTCTGTTGATCTAATCCTACCACTACTGGATGATACCAGAGCACGAAGCCCTTCAAGCTGACTCGGTGAATATTCAGGGGGTTTCCCTTGTAGTCTCTGGGATTGTCTCGGCAATTTCGCCACGATTAAATATTAACTAATCACACGCAAACAAAGAAAATTTCAATGAAAACACCTAAATTCTCTAAAGAAACAAACAGTTGAATCACACGCTTAAAAAAAATCTAAGAGTTCAAACCACACACAAACAGTAACTTTCTGTACTAAAAACACTAGTTGGTGATGAAATCCAACTTAGTAGAAATTTAACACAGAAAGGGCGGTTGGAACAGTTACCCCGACAACCTGCTTAATGAAACAGACTGGCACAAGTTTCCTCACAAAACCATCTCGTGTGAAGATAACCCCCCAGAAAGTCCAAGTGAGTCTAGTCGACGTCTGTTCCAGGTACAGTGAGATCTTTCCTTCACCGTCACCTTAGGAAATAATCTTAAGATAATGGACACTAAGGTTACCAATAGTAACAAATATAACTGGGGGAACAGTCTACGATCCGATTTCACGCGCAAGGGCAGAGTAACAAGCTCAATCCCCTTGAAGGCTCCTCGACATGGTTAATCCGAGGTTTACTGACAAGTGACCCTAGGCTCCTCGACAATGGTTAATCTGAGGTTTACCATTTGTAATACATGCAAAATCTTCTATCTTCCCCAATGAAACAGAATTGATTGTCTCAATGGTTCGGATATGATCTCGTGATTGACTTCTTTAAGAGAAGCTTCCCAGATTATACAAATTACAATTGGATTTTATCTCCTACCGCAAGATTTGTCTACTTGTTTGTTTTACTACCTTGGAGAGTTAATTACTCCCTACTCCAAGATACTAGCCTAGGCTATGTTGGTGATAAGAGTCCTAGAAAATAAAAAGATTGCTAGATGAATTTTAATTAAGCGTTACTTTTAAGAGCTGTTTCTTAAGTCAATGGGTGCGGAAATGAAACTCTGATGGTGTGAAAACTCGATTTCCAAAAGACACTAAAAATGCACCTAAAAATGATAATCAGATTGTTTTCTTTCAATGAAATTCTAATTAAGGAAAAGTTAGAGAATGCAATTCTTTTAATGAACAATTCCTTCTTTAAACATAAAGAACAATTGAAAGAAACTATTTTTGTCTTTTCCAACAATTTATCAAAGCTCACAATGAAAATCCTTTCACTTTCCAAAAACTTGAAGCTACAACACAATTTTCCTTCAAAAGAAAGCTAAAAATTTGAAAAGCACTCAAGACTACAAACTAATTTCAAGATCTACAAAGTTTAATAGCACTTAAAACTACAAACTTTAATAATCTAAATGAATAAAAGCTTTAAGATTTTTTTTGAAGAATGTTTTACCTTAGTTGTTCAGAAAACTAAGGATCTATTCGTTCAGAATAACAAACAGATCAAAAACACTCAATTATGTTTTTATTAAAAAATGAAATTCAAAAACCAATAACAAAGTTTCTTTTCGAAGATTTGCAAAGAAACAGGTAACTCTATTTCTCAATAAAGGATGATTTCACAATCAGGTTAGATTCAGCAAAAGACCAAAAGACCAAGGTAATCTGAGGTACTTCAAAATTTCAAATTCTTCAAATCGCTACAAACCAAGTGAAACGCAATCCAAAATGCAAAACTTCTAGAAAATCATCAAAACACCAATACTGCTGAGATTCATTAACATAAAGCTTTTGACAGAAACAATCATCAATCTAGGCAGAAAACAAAACTAAAAATCAAAATCAAGATAGACTAAGGAAATAAATCTGGATTTTTTCAAAACTTTAACAGGGTCTGCAGGATCCAAGATATCATAGGTGCAGTCCCGCATTGTTTACACAGAAAAAGTGCGAAACTGCCCACACTGTGAAAACAAGGCAAAGTGCGGTCCCAGGAAAAACTAGAGAAAAACTTAAAAGATTTCAAATTTTTCAAAAACAGAGAAAACCTAAGCCACCCAAGCAGATTTCAATAAATCAAAAACCAAGAAAATGTTTCCTCAAATCAAAATAAAAGAGAACCAAAAACAACAAGTCCTTTCCCCAGTGGAGTCGCCAATTTGTTGTATGGATTAATCCGTCTTGCAGACAAGACCGATCTCCCTAGTACTAAAATTATCTAGAAAAAAATAGCCAAACATAATAATATTTCTCTAAGCATGTAAGGTTTACAAAAATCTCTATAGAGGTGTAAAAGACTTACCATTTGTCCAGTGCTTGTTTGAAGTTGTTGTTGTCCCTCGCGCGCTTGAAGGAGTTTCCTCGTAAACCTACAATCACAAACAAGAAAAATATTACATAGCACCTGTATAGAAATCATTATAAACCATGCTTATCATAGTGATCAAGGAGTCCATGAAATAAACCATTGATTGAAAGCTTATTGAGAAAAATGAGTATATTTGTGTTAATTTCAAAAGTAGAAAATCCTTACAACCTGAGCCTTGATGTTGCACAGGACTTTCCGGGGTCCGAAGCAGGAGTCTCCTTTACTTTGACAAGTTCTGCACTCCTCCAACCAAGACAAATAGAGGTATGTAATCTCTCCTCACAAAAGCCTTAGTTAACTGAGTCTAAATCTCAACAACACTTAACTTCAAATATTCTAAAATCTTGAACTCCCTTTGAGGCTACCCAATGCTTCTTTTTATAGTGGGCCAGAGGAGGTTTTCTGTTCCAAGCATGAAGGGATATAATCCTCCTTGAAAGGGATAAGCTCCTCACATCAAGGGGTTAGCTCCATAAGGTAAGGGATTCATGCACCTTACAAGAGCGGTTCTGCCACCGCAAAATCCATTCTAGAAGCTTCCAGAATTTACTTTAATTGAGCTTTTTGGGATTTTACTTGCGCCTTTTTAATCTTACAGGGGTCCGCACCTATAACAAAGATAAAGTGCGTTCAGGAACGCAGGAAAGCTGAACATTGGGTGCGGGACCGCAGGCAAGATAGCCAGAAAGTGCGATACCAAAGTTTAGGAGACTTTTAGGAACTTTTTCTGATTTTCAAGGCTTGACATGAGGAACTGATATGTTAGACTTGCAAAAGGGAGAATTATGAGTAATAATGAGCTCATACACATGGCGAGGAATGTCGGGATGACAATTTTCAATGTAACATTGGGTTGGAACAACTTCTTTTTAATTAAATAATCATGTAATTTGGCTCTTTTTTGTTGAAAAAGGTTTGTATGGTTTAAGGTATCCAAATGGGTTTCGTCCAATTCATGAAGTTTTTCTAGTTGATGATTTTGTGTTGCTGATAAATACAACCCAACTTCCACTGTAGTCCTCAGTGTGATGATTTCAAACTCAATCAAAAATTTGGGCACTTTACATATATAGTATAAAATGGAGAAAACCCTATTGTGTTTCTCCTTGTTGTTCTGTAATCCCGTTGGGCTTCGGGTAGTTGATCGACACATCACGAATATGACTAGATATTGATTTAGTGAGAATATTCTCCCAACTTTATTGGTACTCTTGACCTGCCCATTTTCTAGTGGATGATAGGGAGAGGTAACCTGATATCAAACCTTGTACTTCTCAAGAAGTGCCTTGATCTCGTTACCCGTAAACTGTGCTCCACCATTTGTGACTATTTATCTTGGTATTCCATATCAGAAATAAATATCCTCATATAAAAAGTAAATGATGACTTGCTTTATGGTGCATGATAAAGATATTGCTTCACCCCATTTGGTCTTGTAGTCAATGCAGACCAAGATGTCATATTTTTGATGTGATGGAGGATTGATTGGGCCCATGAAATAGAGGGCCCATTTCTTGAATGGATCGATCACTACCTGCATCTGCAATGACATTTCATCAGACTAGATGGGTTGGCCCATCCTTTTGTAGTTATCGCATCTTATAACATATTTCTTAGCATCTTGGAATATAGCGGGAAAATAATATCCCATGCACAAAACCTTATGGCTGGTCTGTCGATCTACAAAATGACCACCACAAGGGCCATTATGACATGCTTTAATATTTTCCTAAATTTCATCTTCATTGATGCATCTTCATATTATATGATCAACTACTGTGTAGAAAAAGTATCCACATATCCATGAAAACCTAGTACTTTGATGAATTATCCTCCTTCTTTCTCGTTAGGGCACATGACTTGGAGATTTTATTGCAGCAAGATGGTTTGAAATTTCCACATATCAGGGTGTATGAACGGACACCGAAAAAAAGCGTTCATTAGGAAAATTATCTTATACATGAGAGTTATCAGTATTTATAATGGACCTAGATAAAATATATGCAACCACATTATCTCTACTAGGTTTATCAATAATTGTAATATCAAATTATTGCATAAGTAACAACCACCTGATAACTCGTGCACAAGTAGCAAGTTTATTAGAAAAGTATTTAATGGTTGAATGATTAGTGTGCAGAAAAGTGTGGTAATCGGTTATATAATGTATGAATTTGTTGGTTGCAAACATGAAAATTTATTTTTTTCATTGCCATGTAATTCAATTCCACTCATGACAAGTTTTTTTGGGAATAATAGATGGCATATGACTTCTTGTCTTCTTCTTTTCCATGCACAACTCCCACAATAGTGTCAGAAGCGTCCAAGGAAATAGGGAATGGAAATTTCCAATTAGGTCTGTGCAAAATAAGAGTTGTAGACACGAGCCTCTTTAATTTTTCAAAATCAACTTGACAATCATTATTCCACACAAATGCTACATGTTTCATTAGTAGTGCATACAAAGGGGGAAATTTTTTAAAGTAATTAAATTTTACCCGAAAATATGTGTACCTCTATTTGTGTCTCTGGATGCAATAGGTTCAAAATTACCTGAATTTTAGTTGGATCATCATGAATGCCAACAAATAAAATAAGGTGTCCCAACACTATGCCTTCCATCATCATCATATCGAATTTTTCTATACTTAATGCAAGATTATCCATTATACATTTTTGGTGTTTTTTATAAATTAAATAGTGCTTGATCGAAATTAGTTCCATATGACGTGAAATCATCCATGTATATTTTAAGGCTATCATTAATCAAATCAGAAAATATGCCCAATATAGCTCATTGAAAGGTGGCAGGTGCGTTGCAAATCAAAAATAAAAAAGTGAGGAAAGAGAATAATTTTTTTCTCGATAGTGTATCCAAGACCTGATCAATAAATGATAGAGGAAAATGATATTTTTGTGTTGCTTTATTCAACTCACGATAGTACACAAAGATTCACAAATTACCATTATTATTTCAGAAAATCACAAGAGGGGAAACCCACTCACCATCAGATATTGGATAGATAAAATTAGCATCCAACTATTGGAAATATTGTCATTGATGGCAAAGAAGCACAAAGGATCATCACTTGAACTATCGTTAAGGCAAAGGAGCAGAGAAGAACCAAAAATAAGGAAAAGGAGAAGATCAGGCAACATTGCAGTAAGAAAGCATAAAATAAAGGTAGAGGAGCAACATAGAGGTAAGGAGCAGCATTAGACTATTAGCAAAGGCAGCAGAGAGGAAACAAAGGTAGCAGAGGAAAAAAATGCAATAGATGCAGTGAATGCAACAGAGAAGCATCAAAGGAAACAAAAAAGCATAAAAGAGCAGCATAGAAGCATAAGCAGAGAATATAAAAGTAGAAGTAAATGTAAAAACCAGCCATCTCAGGGCTTGGCTCTGATTTTTCCATTTCTAATTTAACTCCAAGTTTTTTGTGTTCGATTGGGATCTCTGTTTTAGAATAGTACTTCATTTCCAAACAAACTCTGAGTGTTTTGTGCTTTGATCCGATTCCCTATTTTAAATCAGTTGTTTTAAATCTCTGTTGAAACCAAACATTTGTATTTTATCGCACAACAAGAGGACTAATCAATTGTGCAGGCACAAGCGAGGCCATATGAATTGTATATTGTGTTAATGCAAAACGAAACCAATAAGATTTTCAAACTTGACAGGGACCGTAGATCCAACACCAATCAAAGGTGATAAATTACATCACAACCAAAATTTTTTCACACATAGCAGAAAATAGGAGTATCAGTTAAGAGTTTTCGCAAGTTAAGATTATTAGTTTGTGATGCGAAGTGAATCAGTGGGGAAATTTCGTGGACCATCGGATCTAGGACAAGCCAACGACGGATATTACAGCAGCCTAGAAGCGATATCAGACATCGCAACGTTTAGGGGATAGCATTAAGGCAACCACAAGAGAATTTTAAAGTTTTGCGATGTGAAGTGAATCGGTGGAGACATTGTGTGGACCGTCGGATCTAGGACAAGCCAACGATGTAGATTGCAGCGGCCTAGAAGTGATATTGCACATCACAACGTTTAGGGGATAGAATTAAGGAGACCAGAAGGGAATTTTAAAGTTTTGTGATGTGAAGTGGAGGTACACATGTCGACTCTACGCAACATCGCATCTCGTAGGAAATAGAGTTTAATTTAGTAAGGTTATGTTGTAAATTTCGCAAAGTGCGATTGGCCGCGATTGGTCAGAACTATGTGGGACCATTCAGTAAGAAAATTCCACGTATTTTCGTTGGTTTTGGGTTTACACATTGGTTTGGACTTATATATGGTCTGTGTATGTTATGAAATTCCGTTGTTTGATTCATGTGTGTATGTATTTTGCGACCTTCCAAGGTTGAGCCCTGTTGTGTGTAAAGGAAAATTTTGTGTGGAGTTTTTAAATTCATTTTCCATAGCGTATTCTGGTATTTTGTAGTGGTTTTGGTTAAAGAAGTCGGCCAAGATGAATAGTGTTATGCAGTTGCAACTGTGTGCTAAAAGAAAAGTTTGAACACAGTAAAGAAAGGCTCGAGTAAGAAAAAGGACCCGGAGCTCGTGCAGAACAGTGCAACAACATGGGTTGAGTTGGGAAAAAAGGACAGTTATGCAGCACAGTTGAAATATAACTGCAGGAACAGAAAAGACAAAAGGACAAAAAGAAGAAGAGGACAAATGCTCAAAAAAGCTAGGAAACTAAAAGGGATTAGTGAAATATTTAAATGTAACTGTAAATGTATTATTTGTTTTATAATTTTGTGATGCAAAGGAAAGTATCTATAGGCAAAGAAAAACTCCAATTCAATACTGAAATGAGTATATGGTGTTTTAATGTCATGAATATGCTGAACGAGGAAATGAGAGGGTGGAAGGAAAATAGTCATACATTTTCATTTCATATTCTCATATGGAATGCAAACAACTATGAAGTGATCTCTAGAAATGATGTTATTGTTATATGCATAAAGGGGGTTAGAAAGTGAAAGAATAATAAAGAGAAAATAGAGAAGTTGTGAAGATCCGACGCTAATATAAAGGAGATTTGAAGGCTGGAAGGAAAACAGTGAAGAAGGAGTAAAACAGAGCTGATATCTAGGTAAATCAGCGTATGATTTCATTGTAGCGTGAGGAATTTGGTGCTTCCATATCAATTTTTAGCTTGATACATGTTCAGTTGCAGCTGGTTGAGGTAGGAGCCTCCTATGGGTTGTATCCTGTAGAAAAATACATGGGAGTTGGTGCTTCTGTTTCAAGTTGTAGCTTGATAGATGTCCAATGGGAGCTGGTTGAGGTAGGAGCCTCATGGGGGTTGTGGCCTGCAGAAAATAGATGTGAGTTGGAGCTTCCTTGCAAGTTGTAGCTTACATAATTTGAGGTAGTAGCCTCCTTTAGGTTGTAGCCTACATAAAATCAGTGGTGAGAGGGAGTTGGAGCTTACCTTTACATCACAACAATAATAATATGTGGTTTTCTCCCTTATGGGTTTCCACTCATATATGATGTCTATGTGCTTGATGATTATGTGTTGATGTGATGTTTTAATCCGCTTAATTACTTACTCTACACACACTAAGTTTTCCTGATTCATTATGTATTAAGTTTCTTATGAATTGAAGGTATAAATGAGTTGAATGAAAAGAGTCTTAAATGTCCATGAATGTATTAAACTGATTCGCCTCCCCCCCTACCGCCTCTTAGTTTAACTAAGGGTTCATCAATTGGTATCAGATCCAGTTCCTTCTGTATTAGTTTAACAACTGGAAGGAGATCCTAGGTCCCCAAAATGGCTAGCCTAGAAGGATGCTAAAACAATAGAGCCCCATTGTTTATTGGCACAAACTATACCTTCTGGAAAATAAGAATGAAAGCATATCTGATGTCTCTTGGGTTAGATGTCTGGATTATAGTAGAAGTAAAATATGAACCAAAGGATACTGACACAGTGAAAGAATCCAAACAAGATTTCATAGCTAATGCAAAAGAAATTAATGCACTCTTGATCTGTCTGTGTGAGTCAAAATTTATCAAAGTAATGCATAGTAATACCACTAAATATATATGGGATACCTTTGAAAATATCCATGAGGGAGATAAAAAGGTGAAGATGGCCAAATTGCAAGCCTATATAACTCAGTTTGAAAATTTCAAATGAATGAAGATGACGATGTAGCCAGTGTATTCTTAAAGGTTGCAGAAGTTGTGAATAACATGATATCTCTAGGAGAAACCATTAAGTAATGTGTGATAGTGAAAAAGATATTGATATCCTTACCATCCAGATTTAACCCTAAGGTTCTTTACGCCATGGAAAACAACGACATGGGTGTTAGTATGATTCTTTCATCGTAAAATATCACTTTAGCTACGCATAACAAATAGCCCTAACATCGATTATGGTTGCCAAACATCTTTAAATCTGAAATTAGATGATCCAAATAATACTGCACAAATCCAGATCTAAGCATAAAAGACATTAAGCAGATAAAATACAATATGGCTCCATGCATCCAATAGACAAGACAAGAACAATGTGTTTAAAAGAATGTTTTATATTATATTAAATAATGGGGCACCTGAGAGGAAAACAAGCAAGTTTTTTTCCGGTTCTCCTTAATGGGATGGGTTCTTGAAAGTCCTGAGCATTTCAGATCTAAAATTCCTCTCTCTTATTGTGGTAGAAAACCCATACAAACATAGAACTCAATGGGAGCTCACAAGTAAAAAGTGGAAAATGGTGACCAAGAGTAGATCCAGTGTGATCTAATGCAATGGAGGTGACTAATGAATGGGGAAAACCCTTCTATTTATAACAAAATATTGGGGTGTTCTAGAACTCGGTGCATGAATAAAATATTATTAATCAAATTCTAGAATCACCCTTTAGGAGTATTTTATTATATTTGTTGGAGGGAAAAGGTCTTTTGACTTGGGTCAATTCCTTTATTTATAAACAATAAATAAATAAATGATTTATTTATTATTTTAGGGAGATGATGGGGATATAATTAAATAAATAATGATTTATTTAATTATTTAAAAATGATTTAGTCAAATTTAACTAGGAATATTACTAAATAATGGTTTAAATAATTTATTCCTGGGAAATAATTAAATAAATAATGATTTATTTAATTAATTTCTTTGTTTTGGGTTAAATATGACCGAGGGAATATAAACAAATAAGTTATTTTATATGGTGCGAAATTTTACTTAGGGGTAGATTGTTCTTACATGGTGTACTTGGGTTCATCTAATAATAATAGGTTAGATGCCCAAAAAATGGTGTAACAACGGGAAACCTTGACCATGAACCAATTACTTGGAAACTTGACAGCTTATGAGATGAGACTTCCAAAGGGAAATTCAAATGTGAGGGAGGAAGCCTTTAAGGCAGACAAGTGCACAAAAGAGAATGAAGATTCATGCTCATGCTCAGATGAATAAGAGGCCAAATTTGTCAGAATATTGGATAGAGGCATGGGTAATTACAAAGGTAAACTTCCATTTAAGTGCTTTAATTGTGGAAGAGTGGGGCACTATGCTTCAAAATGTTCTCATAAGAGAGCAAAGAACCAGCCACAAGAGATAGAGAAAAAAAAAAATAACTGGCAGAAATGGAAGAGATTCAATAGAAAAACATTTTATGCTCAGCAAGATAGCAGTGAAAACTTAGATGAATCCTCAAATGAATAAGGAACCTCTGAATTTGTGTCGATGGCCAAGGAAGAGCTTGAAGGATTCATTCTGGAAGATGAGGAAGAAGGTGAGGTAGATCTTGAGGGGGAGCTAATGAGTACCCTGGAGGAAATTGATAGACTTAAACTCAAGTGTAGAAAACAGAAAGACATTCTCCTAAAATATGTAAAGGAAGAGCCAAGTTTAGAAAACCTCATTCAATTGAAAGTAGAACTTGAAGAAGCTAAGAAGGTGGAAGAAATTATGATAAAGAAAATAAAAGATAAAAGCCAGGAGCAAGAGAAATTGGAAGAATAAGTAGTATGCCTGAGACAAAAATTAGAAAAGGCCCAAAGGGAACTTTCTATGAATACTCCACAGATGAAAAGCTCTAAAAAATTGGACAAAATACTAAATTCTCAAAGATATCCTTTTATAAAGACCAGGATAGGCTATGAAGGAGAAAACAATAAGTCCAAGGTTGAATATAATAAGAATATCACTTTCCTGAAAGCTGTAATAAAAGAAAATGATAACTCTTAGCAATCTGAGATTATTTCATCTAGAAGACTGATAGAAGAAAGGAGAATGTTGTGTAAGCAGCTTGGGGATGAGATTACCTCCATGGAAAACTCAGAGAAGGTAGACATTGAGAAAGATGATGGAGCAACCCAAAAGAGATCCAAAGAATTAGAAGCCAACAAGACCATGATGGGTAATGAAGCAAACAGAAAGAAACAACAACCTCAAATGACAAAGAATGAAATGAAGAAACAGTCAGCTGCAAAAGGCTCATACACTCCTGAATATGAATTGAATAAATTCAAAATCTGTCAAAGGAGGTTCTTTCCTCCTATGAGAATTATCACTTGTTTTTCCTGCCACAAACCTGGACATACTACATCATATTGTAAGAAAAATAAAATCCAATCCAACCAACTAAAGATGCAGCCAATGAAAATACTACCTCAAGCAAACAAATGGAGAAGACAATCGATCACCAGGTACACAAATCATTTCCATGGCTGTTGTTTTTCATGCAGTAAATTTGAACATAAATTTGTTGAATGTAAATTGTGTTAAAAAAGGGAACAACATTCCATACATCAACTCAACCTTACTTAAGTAAAATAATATGTTATTCATGCCACAAGCTTAGTCACAAAGAAGAAGACTGTAATCTGCCATATACATTAAAGAACTCTAGACAGATGATGGAATCCAATCAAATCAGGCAAAACTGTGAATAAAAAAAAAGTGCAGACATTATGAAGAACCATAATAAAGTATGGAAGGAAAAGAGAAAGGGGGAGCTTTTTACCTCAATAACATAATTAATCCATCATAGTCTCAGGGGGAGCTGCTCTAGGAAGCAATGCAAATATCTAGCCAATAATAGATAAGAAGCAACATCCCAGGGGGGAGAGCAGTTCATAAATACTCCCCATAAAAGTAGTCTAAGAAGAGTTTCTTGGAATAAGAACAGCTAAAAGTTCAGGAAGGGAAAGGAAAATTCCTCTAACAGAGAACTATAGAGAAAGAAGGATACCTAAAGCATTCAATAGCCAAGAGGTTGATGGAAGGAGAGAAGGAAGAAAGCAACATGGTGGTAGATGGAACATCAATCATGAACATGTAAGCTAAGATGACAACAACACACTAAGTGATGAATGGTTAAAATCACAAAAATTATGTTTCGAGCTATAGAACTAGAAATATCCATAGAGGATGATCACACTGTGCATCACACTGCAAGAGTTAACAATGAAACAAAATTAAGTAGGATGAGTAAGAGAAATGTTTATCATAATTATATCAATGCATCATTCATCAATAGAAGGTCCCCTTGGAGGAACGCAGTTAAATGAGTGATAAAACTATGATTTGTCTACCCTTTTAGATTCCAAGTAAAGAAATTGAAGATGTTTTGTTGAAGTTTATTATGATAGAACAGTTAAAGAATCTGAAGTATGAAGGGCTAGTTGTGTTAATATTAATATTTGAAGCTCAATAGTCTTTTATTGATTCATCTAAATCCTACTTCAGCAGAAAGGAATTGTTTTTATTTTACCATTGCAGAGAGGTTAATCATTGACATACGTACCCCCCTTATGTCATAAATAAAATTGTAAGTTGATAAGTGAGACTGGCCAATGAATTTAATGTATCTGGCCTCAAGGGTTTGTTTTTCAAAATACTCTGTACAATATTAAATTCATTGGGTCTTTTAGATTGAAAGACGGGCTAGTTTTACAACAAGTTGTAAGGATTCTTGAGATTCATTGTTCACATCAGTATCAAGGGCCTTTCGACTATTAATGTAATATCCCTATCAGTAGTCTAGCACATATCACCATCAACAAGGCAGTAAAGGAGAACCTTAGCTACAAAATATATATTGGCATCATCATATTTGAACAAATGTGTAATGCAGATGTGTATTGCAGAAGAATACATATTCCATCTACGACCTTCCTCAACATATATGTATCTCATATGAAGATCATAATATAAACTGAAGTATATCTGGAGTAGACTTTATATGTTGTATGGAGCATTCTCAGTATTTTAGTATTATTCCAATGATGCATCTCTGATTATATAACTTTGGTACAATTTTTTCTATGAAGGAGTCTGTGCTTTGGGATGGTATAAGCTTACTATGTATATACATACAAGTTCAATGATTCTCAAAGTGTTCTCCCAACAACTATTGTACACTAGTATGGAGCAGCAAGGTATAAAGTCAGAAGAAGAATGCCTATACACAACTCAAAGAGAAGTAATGCAACACTGGGAAATGTGAAACCCTTTGACATTGATCTCAAAGGGGGAGGAAAGGCAAGCAAAAGAAGAAAGGCTCTTCTAAAAAGCAAGTAGAGGAAGAAAGACAAGACACTTCTCATAATGAAAGGGGGAGGAAATCCTGGAGGAGGTATTGGAGTATTGGTGGATGTGTTGCCATAAATGCCAAAGGGGGAGACAGTTGGAAATATTGTCATTGATGGAAAAGGAGCATAAAGCAGCAACACCTGAACTATCATTAAGGAAAAGGAGCATAGAAGAACTAGCAATAAGGCAAAGGAGGGGATTAGGAAACAATGTAGTAAGAAAGCATAAAAGAGAGGCAGAGGAGCATCAGAGAGGCAAGGATTAGCATTAGAATATTAGCAAAGGCAGCAGAGAGGTAGCAAAGGCAGAAGAGGCAACAAATACAGCAGAGGCAGTGAATGCAACAAATAAGTAGCAACAACAGTAGAGAAGCATAAAAGAGCAGCAGAGAAGAAAAAGTAGAGAACAGAAAAGTAGAAGTAAATGTAAAAACCAGCCATCTGAGGGCTTGGCTCTGATTTTTCCATTTCTAATTTAACTCCAAGTGTTTTTTGTTTGATCGAGATCTCTGTTTTAGAACAGTACTTAATTTCCAAAGAAACTCAGAGTGTTTTTTGCTTTGATCATGTTCCCTGTTGTGAATCAGTTGTTTTAAATCTCTATTGAAACAAAAAATTTGTATTTTATCGCACAAGAAGAGGACTAATCGGGTGTGCAGGCACAAGCAAGGCCATAGGACTTGTATATTGTGTTAACGTAGAACAAAGCCAGTCAGATTTGAAAACTTGACGGGGATCGTATATCCAACAATGATCAATGGTGATAAATTACATCGCAACCACAACGTTTTCGCACATCTCATAAAATAGGAGTATCGGTTAAGAGTTTTCACAATTTAAGATTATTAGTTTGCGATGAAAAGTGAATCAGTGGGGACATTGCGTGGACCGTTGGATCCAAGACAAGCCAATGACGGAAATTGCAGTGGCCTAGAAATAATATCGCACATCACAACATTTAGGAGATAGCATTAAGGCGACTACAAGGGAATTTTAAAGTTTTGCGATGCGAAGTGAATCAGTGGGGAGATTGCGTGGACCGTCAGATCAAGGACAAGCCAATGGCAGAGATTGCAATGGCCTGGAAGTGATATCGCACATCGCAACATTTAGGGGATAGAATTAATGTGACCACAAGGGAAGTTTAAATTTTTGCGATGTGAAGTGGAGGGACACGTGTCGAATATATGCAACTTCGTATCCTGCAAGAAATAGATTTTAACTCTTAATATGACGTTGTAAATTGCACGCAGTGCAATTGGCCATGATTGGTCAGAACTGTGTGGGACCCTCCGATAAGAAAATCCCGCGTATTTGCGTTGGTTTGGGGTTTACGCATTGGTTTGGACTTATATATGGTCTCCGTATGTTACAAAATTTCGTTGTTTGATTTGCGCGCGTATGTATGTTGTGACCTTCCAAGGTTGAGGCCTGTTGCTTGTCAAGGGAAATTTTTTGTGGAGTTTTTAAAATTCATTTTTCGCAGCGTATTCTGGTATTTTTCAAGGGGTTTGGTTAAAGAAGCCGACCAATATGAATAGTGTTATGCAATTGCAACTGTGTGCTAAAAGAAAAGTCTGAACATAGAAAAGAAAGGCTCCGGTAAGAAAAAGGACCTGTAGTTCATGTAGAACAGTGAAACAACATGGGTCGAGTCAGGAAAAAAGGGCAGTTATGCAGCATACTTGAAATATAACTGCGGGAACAAAAAAAGACAAAAGGACAGCAAGTAGAAGAGGAAAAACACTCAGCAAAGCTAAGAAACTAAAAGGGTTGAGTGAAATATTTTAATGTAACTGTAAATGTATTATTTGTTTTATATTGTTTGTGATGCAAAGGCAAGTCTCCATAGGCAAAGAAAAACTCCAATTTAATACTGGAATGAGTATATAGTGTTGTAACATCATGAATATGTTCAACAAGGAAATGAGAGGGTGGAAGGCAAAGAGTCATACTTGTTCATTTCATATTCCAATATGGAATGTAAACATCTAGGAAGTGATCTCTATAAATGATGTTATTGTTATATGCATAAAGGGGGTTAGAGAGTGGAAGAATAAGAAAGAGCAGATAGAGAAGTTGTGAAGATCCATAGCTAATATAAAGGAGATTTGAAGGCTAGAGGGGTTCGGGGGCGAGGTGAAGGAGGAGTAAAACAAAGCTGATATCCAGGTAAATTAGCATATGATTTCATTGTAGTGTGAGGAAGTTGGTGCTTCCATATCAAGTTGTAGCTTGATATATGTCTAGTTGTAGCTGGTTGAGGTAGGAGCCTCCTATGGGTTGTAGCCTACAGAAAAATACATAGGAGTTGGTGCTTCCATTTCAAGTTTTAGCTTGATCGATGTCCAGTTGGAGCTGATTGAGGTAGGAGCCTCTTGTGGGTTGTAGCCTGTAGAAAACAGATGGGAGTTGGAGCCTCCTTGCAAGTTGTGGCTTGCATAATTTGAGGTAGTAGCCTCCTGTAGGTTGGAGCCTACATAAAATAAATGGTGAGAGGGATTTGGAGCTTTCTTTTGCATCACAACAATAACAAGATGTAGTTTTCTCCCTTATGGGTTTTCACTTATATTTTTTGTCTATGTTCTTGATGATTATGTGTTTATGTGATGTTTTAATCTGCTTAATTACCTGCTCTACACAGAATAAGTTTGTTGATTCATTATGTATTAAGTTTCTTATGAATTGAAGGTATAAATGAGTTGAATGAAAAGATT
Source organism: Pinus albicaulis (assembly GCA_034641835.2). Taxonomy (NCBI): domain Eukaryota; kingdom Viridiplantae; phylum Streptophyta; class Pinopsida; order Pinales; family Pinaceae; genus Pinus; species Pinus albicaulis. The sequence goes on along the minus strand of CM076571.1, from coordinate 948,433,644 downwards.
TTTAAATGTCCATGAATATATTAAACCGATTCACCCCCGCCCCCTCTCAGTTTAACTAAGGGTTCATCACCAACAAATTCTAGAGTTCTTGTTTAATGATATCCCTCAAAGCTAGATTCATTCTTCTTTGTGGTTGTCAGATAGGAGTGCAGCCCTTCTTAATATAGATATGGTGTGTACAAAGATCAAGGTGTATTCCCTTCATATCTTTATAGTACCAAGACTCAAATATTCCTTTTTCATTTTTAAAACTTGTAATAGCTTATCAGTCTACATAGGGGTCAAGTTTGGATTGATATTCAATGTTTCCTTAGCTCAATTTCAACGAGTACACTATTATGGATGATTGTAATTGGTATTTCCTCTTATTATTTTTATAATTCAGAATCATCTGCAATGTTATCTTCCATTTCCCTCTCTATCAGATGATTAATAGGCCATGAAATAGAGGAAGGATTACTGGTAAAAGTATTGATACTATCATCCTTTATTTTAGTTTTTAACACTAAGGCTTTATCAATGTTCAAGACCGATTGAGCAATATCACATTCAGGTTCAATATCAGTCCATATAGGACCTTCACGGGCTGGGGTAGGATTTTCTGGGGGATAAAGAGTCATTTTCTTCATAAAATCCCCATGGGAGATCATAATATTCCCTGTTCTACACCCGATATTGGCAGTAGCTGTAACTAACCATGGCCTCCCCATGATAAAAGAATGACCACCAAGGAAATATTTTTTCTGGAGAACAAAAAAATCCGTTGGGTCAGCCTAGGAATCTATAGAGATGACCACATCTTCCAAAACCCCCTTAGCATGGACAGTGGATCGATCATCTAATTCAAGGATAGTAGTTTTGGGCCTGAGAGGTGTAGCCCCTAGCCTTTCCCAATATTCCTTGGTCATTATGTTAATGGATGCACCTAAGTCCACTAATGCATTTGGAAAAATTATCTTTTGAATTTGAATCATAATTATTAGGGTCTGACCCTAATGTAACAAGCCTAGTAAAAAATCCATGTAAAAAAATATAAGATCAAGGTCATGGGACACTTATTCCAAGCTGAGTGTTGGGAAAAACATCCTAGTGGGTGTCACTTCGGTTTATTGTGGCTAAATAAATTTGGAAAAGGAAAGGACAAAGGCTTTGGAAAGGAAAAGTGGCATTTAATGGCATTTTTTTATGAAAATAATGGAAATTAGGAGAAAAGGAAGGTCAAAGGTCAAAGGTTGCATGTGAGGAGGAAAATGAAGGAAATAATGGAAAATTGAATAAAATTGAGGCCTCATTAATAAAAATACTTTTGAGGATTAGTTTGTAACATTTTTTCAGTTCTATGGTGAAGCTCTCTTCTATTCTCTCTCTCATACTCTTGGACACTTGGAGTTTCTTGGAGCACTCTTGGAGGAGTGTGGCATACTTTTGATTAAGAAGGAAAAGGAAAGGCAGGAAAGCACAAGAGGACATCAAGATCAACAACTACAACTGGATCTCTTTGCAGGTATTGAGTTGCACATATCTTTTCCTTGATATTTTTGGCATGCATGGTACATACATATGGTTTCTTAGTTGTGAGTTTTCATTGGCATAGATAAATTCCTGGATTAATAGTTGTTTTTCTTGGCTTTTCCATTTCCTGGATAGCCATGGTATTGTGGGTTTATTTCATTTTTTTCTGGTTGGTTCTCATGTGCCTTTGGTTTTGGTTTGAGTTATTAGTTCTTGTAGCCTTGGTTGGAAAAATGCTTTGGAGCCCTGAAACATCTTGGGTTGAGTTACTAGTCCTGGAGCCTCAGTTGGACAAATGCTATGGAGCCCTTGGTAGGTTGAGTTACTAGTCCTCGGGCCTTGGTTGCACAAACTCTCTAGAGCTTGAAAAAAAATGTGGGTTGAGTTACTAGTCCTAGAGCCTTTGTTGGAACAAACGCTCTGGAGCCCTGGACAACTTGGGCACAAACTGATATGGTGATGGTTAGTGATGCCCGAATGTGAGGTGGAATCACTGGTTGAGGGTTGAGGTGGTTGGTGTCTGTAAGCCTTGGTTTGGTTGTGCTTAATGTGTTTAATGAGATCCCACTTTCATTCTTATAATATGTCACGAGGGTGACTGGATGAAAAATAGATTTGGTTCAACCATGTCTATGGTCGGGTGGTACTTGGAAGCCCCAGACCTGGTTGCATTCTTCTTATAGAAATAAGAGTTGTTTTCCTTGATGGGTAAATATGCTTCTTATCATGTGGCTTATATGGCTATTCTATGCTTGTCATTTCTATTGTTTATATGCTAGTTATGGGTATGTTCTATGATAGTGATGATGTATGGCTCTCATCATGTTTTGATTTGTAAATGAATGAATAATGAATCTATAACTGACTAGATGATAAAGCATCTAATGTGATGAGGGATCAATATTCCTTAGAAATTCTGAGATAAGTATGAGATCCCTATACTCAGATCTATTATTTAAACTTGTAGATTACATATTTGTGACATGTTTGACAAAATTCCTGTCATGGATAATAGGGGTCTAGTCAATTCCTTGTTCAAGAAATTTCATTTATATCATTATTCCGCTATTATCTTTCATTCTCGGAAGTGTCATGCAGTTCTGGGTAGTGACCTAGGCCCTAGCTCTAAAATTTAGCCTTAAATCTGACAGTCACTAGAGAAACACTGATAGAAAAAGGTTGCAGTTGCACTCATGTAGGCTCATGGGAGTGACTGGGGCTCTCAGTCGCTTTGAGGGCTTCTAAAGGGAGTGACTAAGGGATTAATGCAATAAAACATTAGTCACTTGGAAGGCTTGGATGGTTCTATTGCAGGTGTAGAAGGTTTTTGTTTTTGTTTTCTACCAGTTCCACTTCCTTAATTGACACATAAGGAGTTGAATCATATCATAGTAACTCTTCGTCACATGTTTGCCATGATTGGCTAGTTATTTGGGTAGATGTGGGAGGAGGGTGTTATAGAGTGGTATCAGAGCATGGTTCAACACTTGGACTAGATGGGGGGAATGTGTTTGTCATGCATACATGTCGGTTGCATATATGTCCTTATGTTTGTGGTCTATGTACTTGTTATGTATGTATGGTGGTGGTCATATTTACAGTTTTGTTTCCATGTAGGAGTTGATGATGTTTTTTTCGGCATGTTTTTATCATGAAATCATGTCAGTTGTATATGCATTTGTTATGCATGAAAATGTCTATAGGTTTTTGTGCATGGATTTTTATGGTTATGGTTATGCATGCATAATAAGTTAGATATTCATTGTGAGGTCATTGTATGTAGTTATGTCATCATGATGTTGTTGATAAGAATGATGATGATATGTTGGCTAAGATAGAGAAGGATATGCATATTATTAGAGCGAGGTTGCAACACTAGACTTTGGGGTAAGAGCATATCGTCATACACATATTGCAAGTTTGACATGCAGGTATGTTAGTTAATGGATTGTTATAACAATTAGGGTTACTTATATACATGTTTGTCATTTTATTTATGTTGTGGTTACATGCATGGAAAATTCTAGTGAATCGGTGTGGTCATATGCACGTGTAAAATAGTCGTGAATTATAATAACTTGTTGTTATATGCATTTTTTTTGTTGTTTTATGTTAGTTAACTTGATGATTATGATATATGTTGTTGATACGTATGCTATATTTTAACTTGTTGATTGTTATATTGATGATTTTGTTATATATTGTCGATGAATATGTTATATGTTAACTTGTTGTTGTTATATGTTATTTAACTTGATGATCAGGGTTATTGCATTCAGATCTTGATGTTATATGTATCGTGTTGATCTAGATTGGTATGTGTAGATGGTTATGGTGGTGACATTTAAGTATGAGATGATATACTTGTGATGTTGTGTCGTATTAATTTGGACTGACTTGTACATATGTGATAGCCTCCCCTAAGATACATTAAGGTATGAGATTGCGTATGTCGTCTACTTGGTGCTTGAATGTTTAATTATGTTGTCTATTTGGTGTTTGAGTGTTTTGTGTCTATTATTTCATTTATGTATTGTTTGAATGTTTGACTAGTTGAATGATATAAGTTTGTATCTGTAAGATTACATAAAGGAATGATCTTGCCAACATGTGAAACCAGTTGCAGGAAAACGTGCTTGGTATTAGCATGTCAAGGTAAAAATTGATTTGTTTATATAACTAACAGTTGGGTAATGTGACAGTACATAGTAAGGCTTGATTGAAACAAGGTAAAAATTGTAAAGGAAAGGAATTGGGTAATAATTCTTTTGAATATGTTTGGAAACCCCAATTCCAAATGAATAAGTGATTTTCATATAGGAAGCCTTCTTAACCTTGATTTTTTCTGACATTATGTGGATATATGTTATATTCATGAACATGCATTTGGCAGGTATGTTAGCTATTTTCTAGTCATATCTAGGTTCATCAAGGAATTGGAGTTCCTTGAGAGATGATATGTGTACATGTCCAGTTACAAGGTAGTGTGATTTTTATGGTAGAATGATGCAGGGGATCGCATGGAAAAAGAGACTGCCATGAAATATTGAAGAAGGCTCATATTGAGCTTTCCTTGGGAAGCATGGGGATTAATTCATGGTGTTTTTTTTAGTCTTATTCTTTTGGTATTTTGTGATTTGTTGCACTTTATTTGCGGTCTTAATTGCGAATAGTGCATGGTCGCGTCAATTTTTTTTTGGTGTCATGTTATTATTGGTTTCCATGGTTTTATTCTTGTTTGTTTCTTGTTATCGCCTTTTATGTTTTGAGAGTCTTGGGAATTGTTTTGGGAAAGAGGAAAGTTAACAAACATCAGGAAGGGGTGAATGGAACCTGATAGGTAATGTAAGACTTAGATGAATTCAAGTGCATGTATAAGGGTAGCGGAAGGTAATATTATGACAGTTGGTTGGACTGGTTGGGTCCATTGTGGTAAAAGGACGGTAGAAGTACAGACATGAGAAAGGTAACCATAAAGGTAAAGTAAATGGATTTGAGGCGTTAGATGCCTTGGCTATGTTGGGAACTATTGTTCTCAATGTTGTGCATGTTGTGCATGGATAAAGGGCATTCTTTTAACCTTGACCTTGTGTTATTTTGTAATTATGTTGTGATCATGACTATGCTAATGTTTATATATGTATGCATTTATGTATGTATTCATGTATGTATGTATGTATGATGTGTCAGACAGGGTCATCATGGATCAAGATTTTTTAATGCTAATGTTTATATGTATATATGTGTGTATGTATGTCGTTGTCTAATAGGATCATGATTTTTTTATGCTAATGATTATATATACATGTATGTATCTGTGTCAGTGTCTGACAGGGTTGTCAGAGATAATTCTTATGGAGGAATTATTTGTTATGCGGGTTAATGGCATGAAGAGGTTCATGGTATTATGAGGAATCAAGTGCAAAGAGTAGCCCTGAAAAAATTATGAGGTCAATATCATGTGGATATGAGTTGATATTATGTGCTTATAATATGCCTATGTGTTTGACAGTCAATACTAAGAGATACATCAGCGGAATGAAAAAAACGTGATCTACGCCATGCTATGATAAGCATGGATGGCAGAGAGACACTGGAAGAAAGGTTGCTTGGTAGAAACAATGTCATTTTGGATGTACAGTATTAATGTTGTGTATATGTTTTGCATGTTGTATATTTTGTTATTATACCTATGGTGATGTGTATATGTAACATATGTATTATTGGGTACATATGATGTTGTAGGCCTGTTGTATATATGGTGTTGTGTGTATATTCCATATGTAGTTCTGGGTATAGATGGTGCTATGCACATATTGGATATGTGGCGTTGTGCACATGTTGGATATGCGATGTTGTGTACATATGGTATTTTTTGCATGTTGGATATGTGGTGCTATGTAAATACAGTGCTATGTACATGGTTTATATGTAGTTTTATGTACATATGGTGTTGTACGCATGATTATATATGTGGTGTTGTGTGCATGTGGTGTTGTCTACATGTTGTAAATGTGGTGTTGTGTACATGTTATGCATGTGGCACTGTGTACATGTGGTGTCATGTACATGTCGAGCATGTGGTGTTGTATAATGTTGTATTGTGTACTACATGTTGTACAGGTGGTGCGGCGTACACATGGCATTGTGTACACTTTGTACAAGTGGCGTCATGTACATGTGATGTTGTGCACATGTTGTGCAGGTGGTATTATGTACATGTGGTATTTTGTACATGATGTGCATATGGTACTCATATACATGTGTTATTGTGTGCATGTCATACATGTTGTGTTGCAGGCATGCAGTACTATGTATGTGTTACATAATGTTTTTTCGAATTCCCCATTATGTATCCTAAGTGTCGTCCTTTGTGTCACCCATGCCACAAATGTCGTATAGTGACAAAAGCTATGAAAACATATTCACCATGAATAACTTGCTCAAAACATCCCTAAATAATTGGAGAGTCAGTGCATTACAACAATTCTGGAGAAAGATTGTAAAAAACCTAATTTTCAGCCCTAACGTGGATCTTTCCTGTATAGCCTCTCACTTTTCACCCTGTGTGTAACTGGTAAACAACGATGGAAACACAGGAATTAAAGTTAAAAGCCGTGTTGGTCCTCTTTAGGAAGATTCTCCAAAAATGGAGCATAAGCTTCTTCTTCTAGAATTATCGAGAATGGAAGTCTGGTATCAGTTGGTTGAATATTGAGTCGAGTTATCCTACCTTTAATGATTTTCCCATTAATATGTGGATCTTCCTCCCTCTTTTATGGATCCTTAACCTCTTCATCTTCCCTATAAATGAATGGCATGCTTTCCCCAAATGGTTGGTCATTGTTGGTTGCCTTTCTAGTGCTCTAATGTGCCTAAGCATTGTCGAAATTCCATGAAGAAGAAGTGCTTGAAGTCTTTGGCTTGGACTTGGGAACATGTCCCGAAGGAGGCCTCCAACATCAAGGAAACAGTTGTATGATTCCCTCTTTAAATCATTAATAATACAAAGCATGTTTAACTTTCCATAAGCTTGTTATTGATCACTTTCTTACTATGATACTCCTTGATATGTCATATGGCTTACATTAGAATGCAATTACTATGTTATATTTGTTTTTCATTTTTTTTATCTCTCTTGTAGGTATTTGTGCATAAAGGAATAGTGAGGAGCGAGCTTGGAAGTGAAGGGATCATGATTAACATTGACAAGTAATCACATAGGAGTGAGGTAGGCCATCTTCCTCTCTCATGTCATTCTAATTTAAGCTAGGAGAGTTTGCTTGATTTTGTATCATTTGTTACTAGACCCACTCATTAGGCTAGAGGGATCGATTCTCATTCATCAAAAAGATAAAGAAATTGTTCACATATTACAGTTGCATAGTTTTCAAAGAAAATTTTCATATATTACATTGCATAGTTTGCATATTTTGATGTTTTAAATTGAATTGGGATAGTGAAAGTGATCTACTTAGGAAAGCTTCATTTTTTGCATTATTATTTGTTGCATCACTATTTGAAACTTTTCCCTAAACTAGATAGTGTTCATTGAATTGAAATAATTCTTTTCTCATGCTAGTTGCATTATAAGTATTCAGGTGACATCGTTTTGAGCCTTCAAATTGAAACTTTAATCAATATCAACATAAATTTTACCCCAATCAACCTAAGGATCATTTGAAATTAACACAAATATTTAGAGGTCTAGGCTAGAGACGTGTTTTGGCGTCATAAAACTTAAGAGTTGTCGTTAACTACATGTTTTGCATCCCGGGGGTGATATCCCGTTCCACGTACAGAAGTATATAGGACCGTTCTCTAGTACTCTCACTATATTGGAGGCACTCCATGTATGAAATTATATAGGAACGCTCTCATCGAACGGTTACACATCAGACATCATTACTACAGAATTTCACTCCCACATACCGGCGTGTATATTTTGGGAGTCCCCACTAGGTTGTTATCCTGCCATAGGTAACCGAGTCAACCGACTTATAAATCGTGATACAATGAACACAACATTCAGGGGGATTGGTTGTAGTACATTAAGTCCTTGGTTTGCCAAGGTGTATATCGAAAATCATAGTTGCTTGGTAATCCTTTTCTCCTAGCTTACCCTTTTTAATTTATTTTCTATTGATTTATAAAATTTACTACCCACAGAATAACATCTTACCCGTGCATGACTCCTTAGTAGATCTTAGGTTGAGCCTAATGGAAATAGTTCTTGATTTTACCAATCAAGGAATCCCCTTAGATGGGAATCCTAGTCCTTTTCCTTATTTTGGAAATTTTGGCACTCCCTATGTGGTAATGTTATCCCTCTCAGGATTAACCATTGGTTTTCAAGTTTTTTTATTTTCAACCCCCATGGTTCCAAATGGCAAATATTCTTCTCAACCAGGTTCGTCTCCACCTGAACAATGTCAAACTCATGATAATCCTAAATTTGACCCCTCGCCTTCTTCACCCATTTCTTCACCCCATTCTTCCTCTTCGCTTGGTGAAAGTATAGATTCTAGTAACCAGGAAGCTACGAAGAAGAAGAAGAGGATGATGAATAAGAAGAAAAATAAGCAAGGGGGAAACCAAGCATCCATTGCTACCAATGAAAATGATGTTGGAAAATCTTCCAATAAGCCCCACAACGTCAAATTCCCTTGCGATTTATGTAAGGGTGAGCACCTTCTTAGAGATTGTCTTGTTATTCCCAAGTTTTTAAAAGTATGGTCCACCTACTCACATCAGCCTTTTTCATCAGCCTATGGAGATCATGATGGTGATAAACCCTCAAATAATGATAGAAAATTATATGGGAAATAGGTTAAAGTAAAATTTCCCTGTAAGTTATGTGAAGGGAATCATCTCATTCACCTTTTTCCTTATACAGATGAAGCCTCCAAAGCATTGGAAAACCTTATAGTTTCTCAACCATGTCTTCCTGTTGGCTACCGGAAGTTTTCCTTTAATCCTATTCTAATTGATCAAGTGATTTATCAGAATTCATCTCTGGTCAACCCCACTCTCTCCAAAAATGATTCCGATGAGCTGGTTTATGACAAACCATTAGTTTATAAAATGGTTGAATTGATTCCACCTTTAATTAATCGTACCTTTGACAAACAGAGTGAACCTCATACCACTGTGGTTAATTTTGTTTCTTCAGATTCCCATGAATTGGAGGAAAATCCTCCTGTTCCCATGGTATAGGAGGGTGATCCTCATGTTCCAATCATACAAAGGGGTAATTATCTCGTTCCTATGACACCCCCCCCAAGTAGTCTAGTCGCTTCTTTTGATTGGATTCAACTGGCAGGATATTGTCTTCCTTCTTACATGCCTATGGAGATCATGATGGTGACAAACCCTCAAATAGTGATAGAAAATTATATGGGAAATAGGTTAAAGTAAAATTTCCCTGTAATTTATGTGAAGGGAATCATCCCATTCACATTTTTCCTTATATGTATGAAGCCTCCAAAGTATTGGAAAAACTTATAGTTTCTCAGCCATGTCTTCCTGCTACTACCGGAAGCTTTCCTTTAATCCTATGCTAATTGATCAAGTGATTGATCAGAGTTCATCTCTGGTCAACCCCAATCTCTCCAAAAATGAATCCGATGAGCTCATTTATGACAATTTACCATTGGTTTATAAAATGGTTGAATCGATTCCACCTTTAATTGATCGTACCTTTGACATAGAGAGTGAACCTGATACCACTATGGTTAATTTTGTTTCTTCAGATTCCCATGAATTGGAGGAAAATCCTCCCGTTCCCATGGTATAGGAGGGTGATCCTCATGTTCCAATAATACAAGGGGGAAATTATCTCGTTCCTACGACACCCCCTCCAAGCAGTCTAGTCGCTTTTTTGATTGGAGTCGATTGGCATGATATTGTCTTCCTTCTTACATGTCCTTTTAGATCACAGTACAAGCCTATAGTATGGTCGTACCTATCACAATAATATATGAATTTGCATCTGTTAGTATCTTTTCCTCAATTTCTTGGTAAGCTTTAGGTTCTCTGTAGCTTTTGCCTGTTACCCAGAATCTGTCGGCTTTTAACAGAGGAACTAGTCAACTGTTAGGGATCCTTCCTAAGTTGTCTAATACTTTTGGAGAAAAAATAATCTATATAGATGTGATGGTTTTCCAAGGCCCTTTGTGTTTTAATTTACTCCTTGGGAATGAATATACTTATGTCATAAGAGCTCTTGTCTCTTCTCTCTTTTATGTGATGTGTTTCCCGCATGAAGGAAGAATTGTGACCATTGATCAACTTTCATTCATTGGTCCTAATCTGGCTCACAATCAACGATCATCCCTAAATTTTCCTTACATGCAAGTGGTATCTTCCCTGCCATAGGTTAATTATGTGGCAACCTGTTCCATGCCAGCATCCATTGATGATCTAGTCAGTGATATAGTGCATCATGTACTAGGAGAATTCGACCCTTATTTCTAGAGTGCTGTTCTCGCATCTGATGAGAACCTCTTGGAAGCCATGACCTCTTATGGGCCATGAACAAGGTCTTTAGAGAAAATTTCCTTGTCTTGTCTCAAGCACCTTAAAAAATTAAACAAGGTCTTTGGAGCAAAGTTCCTTATCTTGTGTCAAGCTCCTTAAAAAAGGAAACAAATTCTTCAGAGCAAAGCTCCTTTTCTTGTGTCAATATCGTTAAAAAATGAAACAAGGTGTCATGAGGGTAGTTCTTTTATTGTTTCAACCTCGTTAAAAAATGAAATGTGTCCTTATGAGGATAGTTCTTTTACTATGTCAACCTAGTTAAAAAATGAAATAGGTCCATATGAGCATAGTTCATTTACTGTGTCAAGCTCATTTAAAAATGAAACAAAACTCCGTTCAATTTGAGTTCTTGACTATATCTCGTAAATTCCCACTCGAGTATTTTTCTTGATCTCGTGAATGAACCTTCATTCCATCCACCAGTTGGTAACCAGTAGTCTACTTAGGTGAATGAGATGAAGCTTGGGGGGAATGTACCTCGAATTGAGTCATTATGATGGGGGCATGCAAACTTATTCCAAGCATAGTTTGTCCCCGTTTCAAGCTTGTTTAAAAATGAAACCAGTTCCAAGTCTATTTTTTCCACATGTTTCAAGCTTGTGTAAAAATGAAATTGTATTGAAGGGTTCTCAAGCATAGTTTCTCATGTTTCAAGATTGTGTAAAAATGAAACCATTCCTATACACCTCTTGTGATGAGCCTTGGTTTTCTCATTCCATCGTCACCATCTGCTTGGCTGATCATACACTTTCACTTGGTAGTTTTACCCTGGCTTGGGGAACCACTGCGATGAGTGGTCTTGTTAGCTAGCCTCTTGACCTATGCATGTTTTTAGTAGTTCCATCATGAACGGAACCAGTCGCTAACTTTTTGATCAGGAGTTCATAAATTTTTCTCAAAATTGAAAGTTACAGGATTGGGTTGAAACTAGGATGGTTGTGTAGATCTCATCTTCCGGATTCTGGCACCGTGAATGGTTCAAAAAACTGATGTCATATGAGGGAGATATCGTGTTCTGATCGAAATCCAAAACAACTAAATTTTGCGACAGGGTTGACTTGGATGCCCAGTCAGCAGGGTGGATGTACAATCAGCAAAAAGGAATATTCCTAAGAATATTCCATTTCTCCGAGCCAATCAATGGATGACAAGTGGAACCGTTATATTCGTTGAATGTAGATGTACATTTTGTATTTTTGGACAAATCAAAGGGTGGCACGTGGCCAGCCCTGAGGCTGCCACATGCCCCCTTAGTGGTGCATTAAAAAATTTGTTGAGGTTGCAGGAGTCGAACCCTGGACATCCAGCAGAGCACACCCACACCTTACTGCCCGAGCCACATGTGTTACTTAACATTACTATGTCACAGGTTATGTTTGAAGTTGTATGAAATGGTGTTTGTGGGTTGGGGACCGCCGACGGTCCCAACTCGCCAGTGATCCCCGCAGGCTATTCACATGATATAACAACAAACACCAACAATAAACTGTAACCTCTGACAATTCACAAACTCCACCCACAGTTTAAACCATATCGCATGCAACAGTTACCCTTACATATCTCCACGTGGTTAGCAACATTAACTAGAGTTGAAAACTTATCCACCGGGGTTTATGCTATGGTTCTGCCAACCTTTGTGGTAACCGTATAACTAGGGTTGGCATGTGGCCCCCCCTAACCACACAATTTAATTTTGCGGATATTTCAGCGGGTTGTTTGGTAGCGTGCCTTTTGGGCAGATTCCACTATTTTGACTCTAGTTAAGTGGAGTCCTCCACATTTAGTGGAGCTTTTCTAGGTGTAACTTGGAAAATGAGCAGGAGACTCAATTTTCGCCCATTCAGAGTGAATGAAGAGTTATTCTAAACTAATTGGAGCATTCTAGAGCCATTAATTGGTGCAGAGAAAACAACCATTAGAGGTCTGTAACTACATGTATTTTCAAATTTTTGAGCATAATGAAAGATGGACATGCCATTGGGAGCTCGACCAACAAATGTAGCCCAGGAGGGGTGAACTTCTTCATCATCCCTGCTGTGTAAATGTTATGTGGTGACTTATTTATCTGTTTTACACCATTGTTCAGTGTTATTTTTTCTTATTTCATGCTTCTAATTCGCTAAAATAATCTACAATTCATGGTTAAAATCCTCAATCGTTAAGCAAACTAATGAGACAAGTATGCACATGTTTATAAACTAAAAAGACACTTAGCACAAAAAAACTAATACAGTCCTTTTAGATCAAAATGGTATCAGAGCTATAGTTTATTCTCTGGTGTTTTTTTGTGCAAAGCATTGTTTAACTGTTTGCATGTTTTTAGATGCTTAATAGGCTCAAGCTCAAAAGAGGAAAAGGAAGATTGGTGTGAGCAACATGGTATCAAGAAGAGCCAAAGCAAAGGAGAGAAATATTGCCACAATATCCCCCACCTAATTCACCTCCTAAGGAAGCAGAAGCTGCATTAAGCATGTCTCATAGAGAAGGAGAAATCCATGAAGAAGTTGATCCCAAAGAGGAAGAAAGAGTGTCCAGGAAAGCATTCCTTGACATGACTGAGATGGTTATAATCCTTTATCAAGAAAGGAATGAGAGACTAGAAGGAGAAGGATCCAAACTTCACAAGGAAGGAAATGGATCTTCAGGAGTTCACAATGATGAAGATAAGTCAAAGAAGGGAAATGGAGGCAATGGAGAGCCATCATACTCACCTTCGTCGTCATCATCCTCTACTTCATCTTGAGTAAATCAGCCACACAAGTCAAAGAAAAATGGTAAAAGTCCTTTTTTAAAACTTGATGTTAATTTTGAATTTCCAATGTTTAATGGTGAATTCAATGCAGAAAAGCTTGATAATTGGATTAGGCAATTGGACGTCTATTTGAGAATCCAGAACCTTTAAGATGATGATACCAAAATCCAATTAGCTTCATTGAGAATGGAAGGTGCAGCACTTGTTTGGTGGGAAGCCAAGACAAAGGAGGAGATCAATAATCATGGTAAGATTACTCTATCATGGATTGATTTCATTATTGCAATAAAAAAAACAGTTTTATCCATTAGCTCATATGCAAAAAGCCATAATGAACTGGCAAAACTTTAGGAAATTGAAGGGACAAAATGTGCAAGAATACACCCAAGAATTTAGGAGAAGATCTCTTTTATTAGGGGCATATTTTCAGAGCCAATATAATTTTCTCAAGTACATAGGAGGCTTACATAGCTACCTAAAACATACTATTCTTGTGTTTAACCCCACAAGTCTAGATGAAGTATGTGTTCATGCCACACATCTAGAAGCTAGAGGGAAGAACATTTCTGAAGAGGGTAGAAAGAAACCTTTAAAGGGTAAAACAAAGAGAATACCTCAAAAGGTAAAAGAAAAAAGAATGCATCTCTTAAGAAAGAGGGAGAAAAATCTGTTTGTAAACATTGTTCAAAAGAAGGCCATGATGAAACTCATTGTTGGAAATTACATCCTGAAATGAGGACCAAGAAATACAATAACAAAGGGAAACAGAAAAGTGCAACTACAACTCAACATGATTTAGGATATGATTCGGGTGATGAATCTAAGATTACAGCTATGGGATTGAAGAAAATGAAGGGAAAAGAAATTGAAACTAAACCCAGTACTAGTACATCAAACTGTCACATACATGCTCCAAATTGAGAAGAAAGAATTGAACTGTTTCATGTGAGATTCATATCCAAGCATACCAAGATTGACACATTGTTTGACAGTGGGTCACAAGCAAACTTAATCTCTGAATACTTGGTCAAGAAACTTAACCTTGAGACCATACCGCATCCAAAACCATATAATTTAGGTTGGATTTGTAAGGACGCAAATTTATAGGTTTCAAAGAAATGCATATTGTGGTTTGCAATCACTGCACATTTTGTTGACAGAGTTGAATTATATGTGGTTCCACTTGACATAACAGGTATTGTGTTGGGGAGTTAGTAATTGTATAACAGGAAAGTTATCTTCAATCGCCATGAGAACAAATACATTTATTCAAAGATGTAAAGGAGTACATTGTTAGAGCACATCGCAAGAAGACAAACATTGCTATGGTAAATGTTGGGCATGTAAAGAGGCTAGTAAATTAAAGTAACAATTTTTTTATTCTAATGATTAAGCCTAAATCTAATGTTAATCATGAATCATTTGAGGAATGTGATCCTAATTTGAAATCAGATTTATATGATGTATTTTATGCACATCATGAGATGTTTCAAGAGCCAACATGATTGCCTCCAAAAAGAGAGATTCAACATGAGATTAAATTGCAGCAAGATTTTCCTCTTCCAAACATCGGTATGTATCACATGTCGATAATGGAGAATGCTGAAATAAATAGGAAAATCAAAGAGATGTTGGAAAAAGGAATCATAAGGCCAAGCACCTCGCCATGTGGTTCACCCATAGTCTTGATTCCAAAGAAATATGGGACTTGGCGCATGTGTGTAGACTTCATAGTTTTGAACAAGATTACAGTAAAGAGTCATTACCCACTCCCAAGGATATATGATTTCTTGATCAGCTGAAAGAAGAAATTTTTTTCACTAAGTTAGATTTACGAAGTGGATATCATCAAGTAAGAATTGCAGAAAGTGATGTATGGAAAACTGCATTCAAAACCAAAAAAATACTCTTTGAGTGGTTAATTATGCCATTTGGTTTGTCTAATGCACTGGAAACTTTCATGCGTGTTATGAATAATGTTTTGCATCCATTCCTTGATGACTTTGTGATTTTGTACTTAGATGAAATATTGATTTTCAGAAAAACAAGAGAAGAACATTTCTTGCATGTGAATAGAGTGCTTAATGTTTTGAAGAAAGAGAAATTGTTTCTTAAGATGTCAAAGTGTGAGTTTTGAAAGACTTATTTTGTTTATTTGGGATATATTTTAGGACGAGGAGAGTTGAGAATTGATCCTTCTAAAGCGGAATCCATTGTGAATTGGCCCACACCCAAAACCATAACCGAGGTAAGAAGTTAATTAGGTGCAACTCAATATTGGAGAAAGTTTATTGCTAACTTTTCTGCCATCGCAGCTCCTATGCATGTAGTGACAAGTGTGAAGAAATGCTTCCAATGGGGAGGCAAACAACAACAGGCTTTCGAAGCTTTAAAAGACAAGTTCAGTTCAATTCTAGTCCTTTCATTTCCAAATTTGAAACAACCATTCGAGATTCAAACCGATGCTAGTGATTATGCCATGGGCACAGTACTTTTGCAGCATGGTAAGCCTATCGCTTTTCATTCTGAAACATTTAATGGTGCTGTGAAAAATTATCCTACATATGACAAAGAACTATATGTTTTGGTGCAAAAGTGTCACAAAGTGGAGACACTACTTGATGGGTAAAGAGACGATTGTGCATACCGATCACCAACCGTTACAGTACTTGTGGTCACAAACAAAATTGTAGCAATCAAGACATTTCAAGTGGATGGGATTTCTTCAACAATCTCACTTGGTTATAAGGTACAAGAAAGGCATTTTCAATAAATTTTCTGATATGCTTTCAATACCAATCATTAGTGCATCTAATTTACTCAAAATGATTGTATTGTACATGAGAGTTACATAGAACAATATGCACATGATGTTGATTTTCAAGATGTGTATGCTAGTTTGAGTGAAGGGAATCAAGTTGAAGAAAAAGGTTATCACATGCATAACAATTTGTTGTTTCATTTGGGAAAGTTGTGTATACCATAAGGAGAGAGGCTAAGTGTCATGAGAGAAGCTCATTCATCTCTTATTGTTGGACACTTTGGGGTAAGAAAAACAATGGTGCATCCACAAAGGTATTTATATGAGCCTCACATGATAGATAGTGTGTCACATTTTATAAGAGGTTGTTCTATGTGTGCAGCAAGTAAGCCTAGTAATAGGAAGCTTGGGTTGTACACACTACTACCAGTACCATCAAGGCCATGGGAGAGTGTCTCCATGGACTTTGTTGGAGGTCTACCTATGTCAAGAAGACAACATGATTATCTTTATGTAGTTGTGGATAGATTCAGTAAAATGTGTATACTTATGCCATGTAAGAAAACCATTATTGCTGAAAAAACTACTGAACTTTATTTTCAACATGTTTGGGTTCATTTTGGATTTCCAACTTCTATCGTTAGTGACAGGGATTCTAGGTTCATTGGGAATTTTTGGTCCAATCTATGGAGTATGATGGACAGAAAGTTGAAAAATAGTACTGCTTTTCATCCACAAACTGATGGACAAACCGAGGTGGTGAATAAAGGCATTATGCATCTATTGAGAGGATATTGTAGCAAACATCCTAATTTGTGGGATGAGAAACTGCATTACATTCAACATGCTTACAACCGGGCAAAGCACTCTTCAACTCAAACATCACCTTTTGAAGAATGCCTTGGGTATTTGCCAAAATCTCCATTAGACTTCATATTTGGAAAGGATGTTGCAATTAATGGCCATAATGATATTGAAAAGGCTCGAAATTTCATTGAGAAAATTCAGATTATACATCAACAAGTTCAAGAATAGCTTGAGAAAAGTCAAAGAAAATACAAAAAGAGGCATGACAGACATAAAGTTGATCACAAGTTTCAAGAGGGAGATGAGGTATGGTTGCACATTAGCAAAGAAAGGATGCAAGGGGGAGGTAAAAATCTCAAACCCATTTGCTATGGTCCATTCAAGATCATAAAGCAAGTTGGTAATAATGCATTTCAACTTGACTTGCCTTCATATATGCAAATGTATTCAGTTGTTAATGTTGAAAACTTACGTTTTTATGAGCCACCTTTTATCGATGATCAAGGAAGTGATGTTCAACTACCTTCTATTGAATATTTCTTGCCATAATTTCTGGATGAGCTCAAGGAAGATACAATTCTTGATAAGAGGACAAGAACATCTAAGAGGCGAAGTGTTGACTACCTTCGAGTTGGGCTCAAAGGCACTAAACCAAGCAAGGAAAAGTGGATGGAGGTTGGAAAGGTGAGAGAGTTGTACCCTCATCTATTGAACAGGTAATCAAGTATTTTGGTGTCCAAAAGCCTCCCAATGGGGAGGAGTGATCAAGAGTTCATAAATTTTTCTCAAAATTGAAAGTTATAGTATTGGGTTAAAACCAAGATGGTTTTTTAGATCTCGTCTTCCTGATTCCGGTGCCGCGAACGGTTCAAAAAATTCATGTTGTATGAGAGAGATATCGTGTTCTGATCGAAATCCCAAACAACTAAATTTTGCGACGAGGTTGACTTGGATGCCAAGTCAGTAGGGTGGATGTACAGTCAACAAAAAGGAATATTCTAAATAATATTCCTTTTCTCCGGGCCAATCAATGGATGACAAGTGGCACCATTCTATTCGTTGAATTTGGTTGTACGTTTTGGATTTTGGACAAATAAGAGGGTGACACGTGGCCAGCCCTGAGGCCGCCACGTGTCCCCTTAGGGTGCATAAATTTTTTTGTTGAGGCCACAGGAGTCGAACCTTGGACCTCCGGCAGAGCACGCCCACGCCTTACCGCCCGAGCCACATGTGTTACTTAACATTACTATGTCATGGGTTATATTTGAAGTTGTATGAAATGGTGTTTGGGGGTTGGGGACCACCGACGGGCCCAACCCGCCAGCGGTCCCGTGGGCTATTCACATGACATAACAATAAACACCAATAATAAATTGTAACCTCCGATGATTCTCAAACTCGACTTGCAGTTTAATCCATATCACATGCAATAGTTACCGTTACATATCTCCGCGCGGTCAGCAACATTAACCAGATTTGAAAACTTATCCACCGGGGTTTATGTTATGGTTCCACCAACCGTCGCGGTAACCGTAGAACTAGGGTTGGCATGTGCCCCCCCCTGTAATCGTACAGTTTAATGCTGCGGCTATTTCAGCGGGTTGTTTGGCAATGCACCTTTTGGGCAGATTCCACTATTTTGACTCCAGTTAAGTGGAGTCCTCCACATTTAGTGGAGCTTTTCTAGGTGTAATTGGGAAAATGAGTAGGAGACTCAATTTTCGCCCATTCAGAGTGAATGAAGAGTCATTATAGACTAATTGGAGCATTCTAGAGCCATTGGTGTGGAGAAAACAACTATTAGAGGCCTTTAACTACATGTATTTGCAAAAATATGAGCATAATGAAAGATGGACATTCCATTTGGAGTTGGGCCAGTATATGTAGCCCAGGATGGGTGAACTACTTCATCATGCCTTCTGTAAATGTTATGTGGTGACTTATTTCTCTATTTTACATTGCTTTTTAGTGTTATTTGTGCTTATTTCATGCTTCTAATTCACTAAAATCATATACAATTCATGGTTAAAATCCTCAATCCTTAAGAAAACTAATGATACAAGTATGCGCATGTTTATAAACTGAAAAGACACTTAGCACAACAAAACTAATACATTCCTTTCAGATCACCTTTATACCAATCATTCCTCTAGGAGGAGTCCTCTTTCAGCTCTTTTCAAACTTCAAAAATATTAAAATATTGCAGAGAAATTGTACCTTCGAGCTCGTTAAAATAAATGGATTGGCGTTGTCTCAGTATAAGTTTACCCATTTTTCGGGTTGAGGTTGATTAATTATGAAAAAGGAATACCTTATTCAAACATGACTAAGTGATTCTCTCGGATATTGTTTTCTACCTTTTTGGATTCGAGGGACAATCTACGAAAAGGGACCTTTTGGATTTTTCTTTTCCGTCTCTTTTTCAAACTCCTTAAACATGAAAAATATGCCAAGTTACCCCTTGTCATACTTGTAAAACTTAAACAACGAAGGAATTTTCACCATGACGGGATCGAGTCACTCCTTCCTAGGACTCATTAAACTTACTAGGATGGATTCATTTGAAGGGTGAACTTATACGCTAAGCATATGGTATGCTCTTCAATATTTCTATAAAAAATGAATAGGTACTAGTTAGAAATAGTGGGGAAAAATGGAAGTAAACTTATCTTGTACTTTGTATTAAAGGAAATATGTCGGACACTCTTCTGCATTTTGTGTCGAGTTTGGGATATCATATCTTCGTCGCTTGGTTTCCTAGGTTTAGGAAATCCATTTTCCTTCCATTCAATCCTTTTCTGTTGTCATCATGACGTCTGATCCCATTCTGATTCAAATGTTGCCAAACTCCGAAGTCATGTTGCCGATATGTTCAAGAGAAGTACTATCTGCAAAAGTCAAACCTCTTATACTTATCTAACCCTCTCTACAACAATCTTGAATAATTTATGTATACCTTGAGAAATCATATTTTTCTTGTCGATGATGTGGGAAACATTATGGCCCTCCTTCGACGAATTTCTTCCTGCCAACATCAACTCATTATCTAGGAAGTTGATATGGAGACTCCCTTTCAGTACCTTGGAGCTTGCATGCCTCAATGGAAATTTCTTCGCATTCAATGACATGTTCACATCATTGGCCTTCGATAATTTTTTTTTGAAAGCGTTTGAATTTAGCTCCCTTATTCACGCTTGTAGGTTGTGCTACCATACCTTGACGGCTATCGCCATTATTGATGGTTTATCTTGTTCCTATTAACAGTTTACCTCATTGACTGGTAATTAGGACGTTTGTACCATGTTTGACATCAACACATATATTCACATGGTTATATTTGTACATTGGACAGATCAAGATAGAGACGATGACCTTGGATCACATCTGTTAAAATCCAGGTTGCGTGGAGTATTCATGATTGTACACAATACCCCTTCTATACAGATGGTTGCGCCCATGTCATGGATCCATACATATGATCCTTTCTAGTCATATGGTTGAGCGCATGCTGTGGATTCATGTGTTATTTGATGCCTATTTATAGATGTACTATTAGGAATATTTATATGAGAGATTTCATATATTGTATCACATTTGATTTGTAGGTCTCCTGACGGTGGTTTTCCAAATTCCTTGCCTTCATTGATAAAGCATTTTAGCAATCGTTTCTCATTTTTATTTCATGCTTTATGGGACATTTGTTACACAGTATTTTGTGACATTCACCACTCTGTATCCTAAGTGTTGAATTTTGTGTCACTCATGCCACAAATGTCGCAAAGTGAAAAAATCTACGAAAACATATTCACCATTAATAACTTTCTCAAAACATCCATGAAAAAATTGAGAGTTAATGCATTACAAAAATTCTGGAGAAAGCTTGTAAAAAACCCTAATTTGCAGCGCTAGCGCGAATCTTCCATGTATAGCCTCATGCTTGTCACCCTATGTGTAACTGGTAAACAACATTGGTAGCGAAAGAATTAAAGTTAAAAGTTGCGCTAGTCCTCTTTAGGCAGGTTATCCAAAAATGGAGTAGAAGCTTCTTCCTCTAGAACTCTCAAGAATGGAATTTTGGTATCAATTGGTTGAATATTGAGTTTATTTCTCCTATTTTGAGTCCTTAATCCTACCTTTAAGTATTCTCCCCTTAAGATGTGGACCTTCCTCCCTCTTTTATGGATCCTTAACCTCTTTCGCTTCCCTATAAATGAATGCCATGCTTTTCCTAAATGGTTGTTCATTGTTGGTTGCCTTTCTAGTGCTCGAATGCTCCTAAATGCTACCAAAATTCTATGAAGGAGTGCTTGAATTATTTGTCTTGGACTTGGGAATTTTTCTCGAAGGAGGCCTCCAACATCAAGGCATCGGTTGTATGCTTCTCTCTTTAAATCATTAATAATAAAAAGCACGTTTTAATTTCCATATGATTATTAATGATCACTTAGTATGATACTCCTTGACCTGTCACATGGCTTACATTAGAATGAAATATACTATTCTATCTTTGTTTGTGGTTGTTTGATATCTCTTGCAGGTATTCGTGCACAAAGGAATTGCAAGGAGCGAGCTTGGAAGTGAAGAGATCAAGATTAACATTGATAGGTAATCACACCAGGAGTGAGGTAGGCCATCTTCCTCTCTCATGTCAACTTGATTTAAGCTAGGAGAGTTTGCTTTCTTTTGTCTCATTTGTTAATATACCAATTCATTGGGCTAGAGTTATCACCTCTATTCGTAGAAGGGATTTCCTAGATAACAGTATGTGCATTTTGTATTTGTGGTATTGTGACATATGTATTCATTATGTTGTACTTTGCATACATATATGTATTGGTTTGTACACCAAATTGTATGTTTGTGTTATTTTGTACACCGGGTGTAGGTGTATGTGTTGTGTTGTGTGTTCGGTGTGGGTGTGTAGAAATTATACAACAAGCATATATATCTTGGATTCAATTTGATCTAGTAATGTACTAAAGTTAAATACTGAATCACTTCTACAAATCACTTGCTGAAATTAAACACAATCGCCAATTACATGAAGCAAAGAAAGAATCAAATCAAATCACAACATAGATAATTTCCTGGGGAAAGCTTGCTACAAAAAACCCCACTATCCTCTATTGTATATTCAGCATGGATACATGAAACAAATACAATTCCTTCTCTTCTCAAAAGTGTTGTGAAACCAACTCCAAAAATAGAGGAAAAGAGATATCAACGCCTTAGAAATAAGCCACTTCGAGGGGGAAACCTCCAATACATTACATGAATGAACAATTCTTAGATGATACAAATTAAAAAACTTCCTTTCTATATATAGGAGTCCATGGGGCCACAATGTAATCCCAGTCAACCTAACAATAATAATTTAAGGGCACAATAATAACAATATGGGGGTTACAGGGGTACAATAATAACAATAAGGGGTTTACACTAACAACAATAAGGGACTATACTAGTAATATAGGGACCTAACATGTCCCTCTCCTTTAAAAAGTGTTGTCCTCAACGCTTGAGTAGCTCTAGGTGCTTCTGTATAAAATTCTCATCCTCCCATGTAGAATCTTTAGTGGGTAAGTTCTTCCACTTGATGAGATACTCTGAAATTGATCGATTTTGTAGCTGTCGAGTTCTTATTTCCATGACCGCTTCAGGTTCCAATATGATTTTTCCTTCCTCATCAAGTTCTGGAAATATTGTTTGAACTATAATATTTTCACCTATAACCTTCTTTAAGCATGAAACATGGAAAATTGGATGCACTTGTGAAGAAGCAGGAAGCTCCAATTTGTATGCCATAGTACCAATATTTTGCAACACCTTTTAAGGACCATATTGCTTTGGCAATAATTTATTATCCTTCTTAGCTTTCTTGAGGGAAATTTTTTTGTATGGTTGTAGCCATAAAAATACCCTGTCTCCTACATCAAAACTTCTCTCACTGCGATGTTGATTTGCTTGTTGTTTCATTCGATTTTGTGCCAAATTCAGGTTATCCTTTAAGAGCTGGAGAACTTCTTGTTAAGGCTCGATATGATCTTCCACTACTTGAACCTTTGAAATTTCTCCTAAATATGATGTGATGGATGGTGGATGATATCCATAAAGTGCCATAAATAGGGTCATTTTTGCTACAGTATGGAAGGAAGTGTTATACCACCATTCAGCGAGAGGTAACCACGTGACCCATTGTGTTTGTTTATTAGATACAAAACAACGAAGATATCCTTCCAAAAATTTATTTACTATCTTAGTTTTACCATCGGATTAAGGATGATAAGATGAGCTATGACCTAATTGAATACCCAAATAAGAAAATAACTCCGTGCAAAAATTTCCAGTAAAAATGGGATCTTTGTCGCTCACAATAACCCTTGGGTTTCCATGTAGCTTTTGAATTGTGTCCATAAAAGTAGTAGCAACTGTACTTTCTTTAAATGGATGAGATAATGCACAAAAGTGTGCATACTTGGTAAGTATATCAACTACCACCATGATGACACTCTTTCCTTAAAACTTAGGTAAACCTGTGATAAAATCCATTGAAATCTCCTCCCAACGTTGACTTGGAATGGATAAAGGTTGTAGAAGACTCGGGGTCTTAATTGTCTCAACTTTATTCTGTTGGAAAATCAAACATTCCACCACAAACTTTTGAATATCAGATTTAAGGCCACCCCAAAAAAATTCTTTCTTCACCCTGTGGTAAATTTTTAAAAATCCTGGGTGTCCTCCTAAAGGAGAAGTGTGCAATTCCAAAAGAATCTTTTGTTTTAGTTGGGAATTCTTACAAAGATATAAGCGATCTTTGTTCCATAAGGAATCATTTTTCCAACTAAATGTATCAGATGTACTAAGATCTTGCTGCAACTTTTGAATGAGTTTCCACACTTCTTTGTCCTTCTTCCATTCATCCCTTGCTTCGGTTATCCAATCTGGTGGGATAATATAAATGGCACAAAGAAATGCTTCCACCTCTTCATTATTTCTTGAGAGTGCATCTGCAACAACATTTAGCTTCCCTTTTTTGTAGATTATTTCAAAATCATAACCCAACATCTTTGTCACCCATTTTTTCTTCTCTTCTGAAGATAGTATTTGTTCCAAAAAGTGTTTAAGACTATCATGATCAGTTTTTACCTTGAAGTGTCTTCTCATTAGGTAAGTTCGCCATTTCTATAGTGTATGAAGTATTGGTAACATTTCTTTCTCATAAATAGTTTTCTGTAAATACTTTCCTTTCATTGGACGACTTTCAAAAGAAACGGGTCTTCCTTCTTGCATTAAAACAACACCAATTCCATTTCCTAAGGCATCACATTCCACAATAAAGGTTTTTGTGAAGTCTGGCATAGCTAAGATCGGTGCTAGGCACATAAACTCTTTAAGATGTTCAAAGGCCTTAGTTGCTTCAGGAGTCCATGAAAATCCATCTTTCTTCAATAATGTTGTTAGAGGTGCTACTATTCTCCCATAATTCTTAGCAATCTTGCGATAATACCCTGTTAACCCGAGAAATCCTTGCAACTGCTTTATGGTTGTGGGGAATTTCCATTATTTAATGGCTTTAATTTTGTTAGGGTCTACCATAACACCCTCATGAGATACAATATGACCCAGATATTCCACCTCTTGTACTCCAAAGAAACTTTTGTATGTTTTTGCATATAATTGTTTCTCCTTTTTCTTCTTGATATGTCCTTATATCTTGAGAGTTTGAGGAGTGGTAATTCCTGCCAATGCATTACACAATATGGTTGGACTCATTTCTTCCTCTTCTAGGGTTGGTTCCTGGTGTATATCCTCTTCTTGTTCATTTTCTTCTTCCTCTTCACAATCTATGTAAAATAATTTCTTCTCAGCACACTTATGACCTTTAGTGTATTTTCTATCACAACTGTAGCAAAGCCCTTTTGCTCTTTTTTCTTCAAATTGTTGTGGTGTCAACCTTGTAGGTTGTGGAAATCTAGGAGTAGCAACACTTCCCTCTTTATAGAAGTGAGTGGTAGGCTTCCTTGTCGCCATAATTTTACATTCAATTTTTCTTGCCAACCTGAATGCCTTCTCCAATGAATCAGGTTCCAAAACGCGAACTTCATGTTGGATGTTATCTTTTAAAGTACCTATGAAGAGATCAATCCTGTGTTCCTCTGGAATATCAGTTACCCTTATATTCAATTTTTGGAAGTCCTCAATGTGCTCCCCCACTAAAACCTTTTGTTTGAGATTTATCAATTGGCTAAAGAAGGTGTTTCTCTTTGTATCCTCATAATGTGCTATCATTTCCTCCGTAAAAATTGACCAAGTGACAATTTTTTTATGGGAGCAAATCCATCGATACATACAAATGTATTTTGTTCTAAATGTAAAGTTTCAATGCGTACCTTTTGTGTTTTTTTCACATTATTGAGATCAAAATATTGCTCCATCTGTAGTATCCATGTTACAGGATCCTTTCCATCAAAATTCCTCATATCTATTTTTGGAATATGGTGGTTCTTCTCGCCAACATTAGAGTTTATGAAATCACGATTAAATTTTATTTTGTTCTCATCATGAGTTTCTTCTACTATCTTTTCACCATTAGGAAACATTTTTTTATCAACTTTGTCAAACCTTCCATGTCTTCTTTTAGATCATTCTTCATGTTTTCCATTTTTTCATCGATCTTAGCTTCCATGTCATCCATCTTAAATTCCATGCCAGCTTCCATGCCATCTATCTTAGCTTCCATGCCATTCTTCAAACCATCCATCTTAGATTCCATGCCTTTCTTCAAACCATCCATCTTAGTTTCCACACCTTTCTTCAAAACTTCCATGTCATTTTTTGTTTCTCTTTGCGAGAGCGAAATTTGTTGCACTTGCTCTTGTAAATTTGATATGTCATGTTGCCATTCTTCGTATTCATGAGTCATAATAGAGACTTATAAAAGCTTACTGGGTGTTGAATTATTTTTAGGATGCATTTCAGAACCCAATACTAAAATATATTCTACAATATGCCCTTGGAATCAATTCAACTTGATTCTTCAAACAAGACTTATGCAATTCGAAAAAAAAAAAAACGCACCTTTTAGTTGCTTTTGAGGAGCTCAATATTGAAATTGACTTATCTCTATACTTGCAGATCCTCAATATCTGAAACTTGGCCCTGTAGTATTCCTCTAAAGCTTCTTTCAAATTCCACAGGTCTGACTTGATTTGGATTCTTCAAGACAACGTTATGTCCAATCTCCCACAATGACCTAATTATGGACTGGTTCAGTAGAGAAAACTTGTACAACTTGCCACGTGTCACTGTTTGCTCCTTTAGCTATGAAATTTATAGACAGGAAACTACTGTCAGTGTACTTCCAGTCAATTTTTACAGAATTCCAATCCGATGCTCAAAGAGAGAGTTATGAAGTTCCCACGATCACCTCTTTGAGATGAAATTCGGGAGCCTGAAAAAAGACCTAACTTCCACAAATTATATCTCTGAAAATTGTGTGAACCAAGACCTGAACTTTTGTGACGATATTCCTCAGGATTTTTGCTTCACTCTCTAAAAATTTCAGCTTCTGAAACATCGTAGAAAAAAATTATAGAGAAAATTCCGCGATGACCTTTTTAAGTGAAATTCAGGAGCCTGCAAAATCCTCTAACTTCAACAAATCATATCTCCGAAAATATTGCGAACCAAGCTCTGAAATTTTGTGACAATGTTCCTCAGGATTTCAGATTCACACTCTAAGACTTTCAGCTTCTGAACCTTTTTAGAAAACAAGTTATACTAAAAATTCCATGATGACCTGTTTGGAGTAGCGAAACCCTAGAATCCAAAGCTTTGATACCAAATGTTGTGAAACCAGCTCCAAAAATAGAGGAAAAGAGATATCAATGCCTTATAAATAAGCCAATTCAAGGGGGAAACCTCCAATACATTACATGAATGAAAAATTATTGGATGATACAAATTACAAAACCTCCTTTCTATATATAGGAGTCCATGGGGCCACAATGTAATCCTAGCCGACCTAACAATAATAATTCAAGGGCACAATAATAACAATATGGGGGTTACAGGAGTACAATAATAACAATTAGGGGGTTACACTAACAACAATAAGGGACTATATACTATTAATATAGGGACCTAACAAAAAGTGTCTCCAACACTCAACTATCTGTCTAACACTGCCCTCATAGAAAACTGACCAATATTACTTAGTCAATTTCCAGCCTCTTGATAGCCTTGTTGGGAAAAATACTGAGAGGGGGGGGGTGAATCAGTATTTACTGCATATTCAAAACTTTTTACTTTTTCATGCTCTAAAACCCATACGCTACTTTGCTGAAGCCAACTAGCGTATACACGCGGATATCCTTCATAAAACTCGCGTATACATAGAGATCTAATTATGCCATTAATTCTTCACTTATATCATTCCATAATTCATTCATTAGATGTTCTATAAATAGTAAACATGTGCAGTAAGAACAGAATAAACCATCACACATAAGCATCACACATGAACACCAGGATTTTAGGTGGAAACCCAAGTCGGGAGAGAACCACCGCTGCAGTTGCTCAGCCTTCAATATTTTATTATAGAGAAAACATCTTACAACATATGTGCTGGCGCAGACTCCTACCAGCACGCAGGCACCCACCTGCGCTCGTTTACCAGCCTCTCCTGGAAGGGAGCTCCAACCCCTCGTCTCGCTACTCTCACCTCTCCGAGCGGGAGCCACGACCCCGATCTTCGTTTACCGCCACCCGGAAGGGAGCTATTAACCCCCCGACCGAAGGCGTTTACAACCTTCGCGCACTCACATTGGACCACGTTTCATCATATTTTCAGACTGGACCCATTCCATACTTTTAAGCTCAAACATACATCACCAAACAGATACTAACCAATTCAGACAACACAGATCAGATAGCAGTAATACAGCAGAACAGATCAGATGTTTCATACCCCATGCTTCAGCAAACCCTAGTTTGCATACGCGCTTTCACTTCACTGATGTCGTGTATATACGCACTTCCGTCCACATAAAACCAGTTACCGTATGTCTCTGTATATTTCATTGCGCATACGCGTTTGCTTCGCTGTTTCGTAACGCGCTTCCTCCGCCGAAAAGTAGCGTATAGATCTTCAATCATTACAGAGCAAAGATACTTCATCAGACGATATTCCGCCCGTATTCAACCCTTTTACCTACGTATGTTCGCCTTACTCGCGCCCTCTAATCACTCCATAAACAGATCTAGCAAATACAAGTACATTTCAGATCTAGAGATCTCCCTTCATCATTTCTTCATAAGCGCATCATAGATTCAGATCTATCATCAAACCTTTACCCTTTCCATGCAGATATACTTCATAGAGAAGTATTCATTCAAGCTCAGACATCTTTCACTCTCACTCATTTTTTGCACAATGAATTTCTTCTCCTTATATAGGATTATCCTTTTCAATACCATGAGCCCCTTTTTCAATACCATGGGCCAAAACAATACCATGAGCCCAAAAATACCTGGACGGGGTCAATTAGGCGAATCATTACCCAATGCCATGGGTCAATACCATGGTGGTTGCCCCTAGTTTTTCACTTTTTGAGCGCTTTTTCCCATATGCGACTCGTAACGTTATTTTCCGCGTGCATACGCGACTTCCCCTAGGTCAATCCACGTATGCCTAGAGACATACTCTTTTTCATCATAGAATTAGCACAAGCTGAATTCCTTTCTTCATTGTCTTCTGTATTTACTATAGATACATCAGATTTCCTTCATCAAGAACATATTCTATCAAGCACACCATCATCTTTATCAAGTGGGTTTCCTTTCAAGGACAACACTCAGCATCATATTGTCAACAAACATCATATCATATCAGATTTACATCATTTACCAAGTCCATCAAGTCAAGAATAACTTCATCAGGTGGATTTCCATCAAGGACAACACATGTCAACAATCTCATGTATTCATCTTCATTCAGTGGGTTGCCATCAAGGACAACACTCTGCATCATATTTCCAACAATTTCCCCTTTGGACTTGATGGCAACCACGATGGTGTTTGGTTACCACAGTATAAGTACATTGACACCATGTCACTCTCCCAATTCTTTGACACCATTATCTCAACATTCAAACACCATGTCACTCTCCTTTGACATCAAGGGCAAAAGGGCGGATCAAAACCAACATCAAAACCAACACACTTGATCAATGGATCAAAACCAACATACTCACCCCCTTTTCTTCTCATGTAGAAGAAGCGTTCTGCAGATCTGATGTATACTGAAGTGACCAAGCTCCCCCTGAGTTCATGCTGAATCTCCAAACATATTTTTCAATGAAGTACATGACTCTATGAACTTCCTATCACCAAAAGACTCAAAATTACATCAAATATCCAACCAAGTGGATTTACATATAAGACTCAAGTACCCAACCAAGTGGGTTTACATATTTCAATTCAGCTACCCAACCAAGTGGGTTTACAAAATTTGACTCAGCTACCCAACCAAGTGGGTTTACAAATTAGACAAGTCCTTACACGACTGAATATTACAATTTTACATCATGGGTCTCTACATGACCTTTTTCATCAAACTACAAATATAACTTTAAGACCAACACCAGAAAGTCCTCAAGAAAGAGAAAATATTTCAGAACCATCATAATGCCAACAATGCATTATACTCAGCAACGCTAAAGCTCCCCCTGAATCTGTGCATCCACGCATCCTTTTCATATGACTAAGGCTCCCCCTTAGTTTGTGCATTCTGAACACTTTCACCAACAAATCATCAAGGCATCTTTATCAAAACATGAGAAAAGAATTATGAGAACTGGAACACCACCAGATATACCAAACAGTATCAGAGATACCAAACAACACTGCAGCTGTGCTGAAGAGAGCTGACTCCAAACTGAAAAATATCAGCAATAAGACATACGCGGTTTTCTGTGCATGAACTCGCGTATATACGCGACTGTGTTTCAGGAAACCCGCGTATACAATACCATCTTCTACATTTTAACCAAAACTGATCCTTTGTGAGGCAGAGACAATGTTCAGCAACTTTCTGAGATATTTGAATAGTATCCTGGAATACAGATAGATAAAACAATGTAGTTGTATCTTCAAGCATCATCCAATGGTTGTAGCATAAGCACATTAGTATCCAAGTCTTCAGATTCTTTGCAGCATCAATACATTCTTTCCATACCAGAACAGCATCTTCACATAAGTGTCAAGCAATCATCCATGTGGTCCAACATCACCATGATATTTAAGATTTAACATGAAGTACCATATGTAGGCAAAAGATCTTAACCATAGTAACAAGATCTGCATGAACTAGACTTCCAATTTCATCCAACAGATAAACTTCATCAAGCAGTAAACACAGCTCATTCAACGTCTCATCATCATAAACCATGTACCAAGCCGTCATCATTTGAGCATGAGTATCACAATAACCAAAGAATAAGCAGTCATATTGCCAACAATACAATCATTAGTATTCAACCTGCTGCTCCCCCTGAACCAATGCTCTTCCTTAACTCGTGTAACCTGAAAACCTTCATTAGCAACAATCTCTGTATGATCTGTCCTTATCTCTGAATTACAAGACTTACATTTCAGCACCGAATGCTCTTCATCAAAAAGCAAACAGGACTCATCCATAATCTTCTACATAAGAAACCAAATATCATATCATCATTAGAAATGAGAAGTTAGGCTTGTACTGCGTTAATAATACAGTTATTAACAATCAGACTGTTACTCCCCCTGAGCCTTTGCTCCAGATCTTTAGCTATCATACCAATTCTCTTATCATAAATGCATACGCGACTGTGTCTGCTTAAACTCGCGTGTATACGCGACTTTTGTGAATAGAACCCGCGTATGGAAAGTGAAACATAGAAATTTTTCACATTCCTTTATCTCCCCCTGAACTTGTCCTTCCTGTACCTTTCTTCTTCATATCAGATGTTCTGTTAGAAATACATATAACCAGAATAATCAAATCAACCATGAGAGACATCATACATTGCTCCCCTTGTGACGATACATTACTAAATCTCATAATGTATCCCACATCATTCTTGCAGTCAATCAGAGAAGTAAGCTTCCAGAAGCGGATGACTGCAGTAGGGTCTGAATTCCCTACGTTTCTGATCGGTCCTCCTTCTTTTTCCAAATTTTCTTGAGCTTTCCAACTGTGTGCTGAAAATTGTCCACTTTCCCAGATCTGTTCATCCTGCATTCTTTTTCTACATGTCCATATTTGTTACAAGAATAACATCTCATGTGTCCAGAGAAATAAGCATAAGAATCATAATGAGTATTTCTAATCTTACTCCTTTTGCAATCAATTGCTTTATGTCCATACATGTTACATGAGAAACAATATCCCCTGAAGAAACTAGAGTACCTTTCTGAGTAGAACCTGTTTGTTTGTGGCTGAAATGATCTGCTCCTGCAATTTGCTGCAACATGCCCATAATTATGACATTTAAAACATTCAGCGTTCTTGAATGAATTCCTTTGAGAATTCATGATTGTTGGTTGATCTTTTGTCTCTTTCAACACTTAAGGTTTTGCATTGACATTCTCTGAATTTTTGGCACTTCCTTGTGAGCTAGATTCTCCTTTAACAGTTTCATGGAAACCAAGACCAAGTTTGATAGCAGGAGACCTTTGATTACTCATAATATTGTCCAAAATATTAGTACTATCTTGAAATCTCAAAAGTTTAACCCTTTCTTCTAATTTACCTTTGAGAATGTTTACCTCAACCTCCAAGGCTTGACATTGCTTTGTCATGCTTTCTTCATTCCTTCTTCCATCTTCTACTTGGTCCTTTAGATTTAGAATCTCTTCCTTCAACCAATTTTCGTTTTCTTCACATGTTTGTTCCAGCTCTTCATTCTTCTTCTTTGATGCTTCGAGATTTTCTTTCAGAGAGATGATTTCTGCTTCAAGTCCTTCATTCTTCTTATTTGATATTTCTGGATCCCTTTTGAGAGAAATGATTTCAACCTCAAGTTCTTCATTCTTCTTGTTCGAGTCTTCCAGATCTTCTTTGAGAGAGACGATTTTTGCTTCAAGTCTTGCATTCTTCTTGTTTGATTCTTCGAGATCTGCATTTAGATCGTTGACTTCTACTTCTAGTCTTTTAATTCGAGCAGATGCATAAGCATGAAACCTTTGGTACTTGTCTGTCTGTCCATTTAGTATTTCCATTTGTTCTTCCATTTGAGAGATCATCTCTTTGTACATAGCTTCACTTTTATTAAATGATCTTTGTTGTTCTTCAATTTTCTTGATAGCTTCCTTTAGATCCAAAACTTTACTTTGACTATCTTCACCATTGCATGTACAGGAAAGTGCATCACAAGAACAAAAATCAATACCTGTTTCATCTTCTTCATTTTCTACTGCACATGTTTTCTGAGATATCTCCTTTTCAGTAGCCTTCTTCTTTTTCTTCCTTCCCATTGCGACGGATCTCCTTCAAGCGATCAAGCTTTTAC